>CANYLF011425330.1:0-10982 GCA_948193215.1 Bocquillonia castaneifolia | reverse complement strand
ACTACATTTAAAGTTTGTAACTTTATAAGTGGGTTTTTGGTTTTATATTTGTTTGACTCATTTAATGAGGTGCTGAGTACATTTTAGCTTTGTGGGTATTTTTGTTTTTTTGAGTTTTGGACTCAAGTGTTTGGGTTCTTGAAGATAGCGATGGATTTGGATGGAGATTCAGGAGGAGAAGGGGTTAGTACACTTCAATAAATCTTTAGTTTTGACTTATGTTCTTTTCTTTTATTGGCTTGATTTGATGCATTTGAATTTAAAGGGTTAGTTTGATGTTTCCTTTTAGAGGTATTATGGCCGATTGTTTTGAAAGTTCTGATTTTTTATGTTCATATGTGGATCCTGAAAATGGGGAAAGGAATATGAACTTTTTGGCAATTTATGTTCTGATTGTCTTATAGTTTTCCAGATTCATATGTGTTGGACATTTAGCTTTTGATACTGCTTTGAATAGATTATAAGATATTTAAGTAGATCAGATTTTGTAATTGCAATATTGGCCTTTTATTTTATTCGTCTCTGGAAATTTTTGTTCTTTTTCTGAATTTGGTTTCTTATTTCTTATTTTTGTTTCTAATGGGTATTTTAATGCTGCATTCATATCAACACTGGTGATTCGCTGAAGAATAGGATTTATTTCTGAAATTTTTTGTTTACATTCATGTTTCAACGTGAGGATATTCATACTGGATTGAAATTCTGCATTCTTTGACCAATAATTAGTGCAATTATAAGATCTGGAATGGGGTAACATTCCTTCCTGAGCTCACTTTGACTCTGGAGTTATTCTGCTTGTTGTTCAGCCGAAGATTGCGAAACAAACAGCTGTTCAAGTCTGCCAGATCTGCAGTGATGTTATCGGCACAACTGTGAGTGGAGATCCCTTTGTTGCTTGCCATGTTTGTGCATTTCCTGTTTGCCGTCCATGTTATGAGTACGAGAGGAAAGATGGTAACCAGTCTTGTCCTCAATGCAAAACTAAATACAAAAGGCATAAAGGTTAGTTCAGTAAACGCTGTTTACTTGCGAAACGTCGTTATCAATTTTCTATTGCTAATTTTCTAATAAAATTCAAAAAACTCTAGTATTTTTTTTCTATAGAAAACAGCGTTTATTAGAGAGAAGACTGTTTTCATTAGATAATTTTAGAAAATCACTTATTTGAACAATAAATTATATTTTCTGTTTTCTATGGAAATGTTGGAATTCTCTACAAGTAAAGTTTTCTGGAAAATATTGGAATTACTTGCTCCATGTGCAATTGATGCACATATAGGTACTCAGCAACTAACTCATTGTGGTTCTTCCTTGCTATCAGGAAGCCCTCCAATTTGTGGGGAGGAAGTGGAAGATACTGAATACAGTGATGTAGAAAATAAATTGAACCATCATACCTCAGGGATTCAAGATGAGAAGCAAAAGATAGAGCGTATGCTGGGCTGGGAAGCAAGCTCCGGTCGGAAAGAATATGTTGCACCGACAACCTATGATAAAGAGGTTTCTCTTAATCATATCCCTTATCTGGCTGGTAGACACTCGGTATGTCATTTGATCATTTACCATTGTCTCAAACATTTTTCTTACCTGTTCAACATTTGATAGTGATTAATGTCAATAACATTTATTATTTAGGTTTCTGGAGAGTTCTCAGCTGCATCTCCTGAGCGCTACTCAATGGCTTCTCCTGAAAGTGGCAGCAGAGGTGAGAGTCTATTTTATGTAACAAATTCAGTCATGCTACACGGTCTTTGAATTTGCTACACGGTCTTTGTAGATTGTTTCTGTATCTTGGTTCGACTTCTAATGTCATTACTGAACCAATTTGCAGTGAATATCAGGGTTAGAGATCCAGGAAGGGAGTCTGGATCTTCAGGGTTTGGTAATGTTGCCTGGAAAGAGAGAATTGACGGTTGGAAGATGAAGCCAGAGAAGAATCCTGCTCCAATGAGTGTTAGTCATGCACCATCCGAAGGCAGGGGTGGTGGTGATTACGATTCCATCACTGATGTGATCATGGATGACAATTTAATGTAAGTTGCTGAATGTAGTGGAGTACAATTTGCAGTAGTTCCTTCAATGCAGATTGTGTTTGCATTGCATTTTTTGAAATTGCGTTTGAACTTAACTCCTTTGATATCTCATAATTTATCCTTCTCTTTGTCTTTCATCTTATTGAAATCGTAATATCATATTGTATTATCTATGGTGGGTTTTGGTTAGATAATGTAAAATTCATCGGTGCATACTTTGGAAGAGAACTTGAGATTTGAAAATGGTAGAACAAACAATGTTCTATTAGGAAAATAGGTATTCATGGAATTGATAAATTAATGTCTCTGTTGCTTCTCTCCCACATTGATATATTGTCAACAAATCACAATATTGCACTTTGTTTGATTGGTAGGGAAATCTAGAACTATTTTCCAGATACTCTTGGTGGATTGATTGGGTTTCTGTTGAAGCTCCTTGTTGATACATCTGATGCTCTAGTACGGAAGTTTCTTTATCACAGATTAAGAACCATCTGAAGTTCGTGTTGAGTTTATACATCAAAGACAGCATTAAGTAGGATATATTATCTTTCACTATAGATTCTTAGGTGTATAGCAAAGAACTCAGCTGCTTTTTAGGTGCCTTTTTCTGCTGGTGTTCAAATTACTGATAATTTAGATCAGCTGCCTGTTAGTATTTCTAATTTCTTCTATCTTATCTTATCATTGTTGTGAAACAGGAATGATGAAACCCGCCAGCCTCTCTCAAGGAAGGTTTCTCTTCCTTCCTCAAGGATTAATCCTTACAGAATGGTTATTGTATTGCGGCTTATTATTCTTTGCATATTTTTGCACTACCGGATAACAAATCCTGTGCCCAATGCCTTTTCTTTGTGGTTAATATCTGTTATCTGTGAGATTTGGTTTGCAATATCATGGATCCTCGATCAGTTCCCTAAATGGTTTCCTGTGAACCGTGAGACATATCTTGACAGGCTATCTCTCAGGTATATATATATACTCTTGCCTGCATTTATTGTCATCACAGTTTATGTTTATTCTATGAAAGATTTAATTGTTATTGTTTTTTTAATGCTTTGCAGATATGAGAAAGAAGGAGAGCCATCTGAGTTGGCTGCTGTTGACATATTTGTCAGTACAGTGGACCCTTTGAAAGAACCTCCACTTGTTACAGCCAATACAGTCCTGTCTATTCTTGCAGTAGACTACCCTGTCGATAAAGTTTCTTGCTATGTTTCTGATGATGGAGCTGCTATGTTAACATTTGAAGCTGTGTCTGAAACATCCGAATTTGCTAGAAAATGGGTTCCTTTCTGCAAGAAATACAACATTGAACCAAGAGCTCCAGAGTGGTATTTTGCACAAAAGATCGACTACTTAAAAGATAAGGTTCAACCATCATTTGTTAAAGACAGAAGATCTATGAAGGTGGGGCATTTAGGTTTCGTTTTGTAATTTCAATTATCCTGGATTTGCAATGTATGTTATGTTTCTTATTGCAATCATTGTGTTACAGAGAGAATATGAAGAATTCAAAATTCGTATCAATGGACTTGTAGCAAAGGCACAAAAGGTTCCTGAAGAAGGATGGGTGATGCAAGATGGTACACCATGGCCTGGTAATAACACCAGAGATCATCCAGGGATGATCCAGGTTAGTCCATTTAAAACTACGGTTTTAGTGTTCTTCTCAGAAAGAACTTTTGATAATTATTCCATGTCCAGTATTACACCGACGTAACAGAAGTTCTTGATATCATAATTATTTTTAGTGTTATATCACCTATAAAAATGCCATGCATGATATTAGTTAGCTGTACACATTTGTTTTTCTTGCTGACATGATTCTTCATTAGCAAAAGAGAGCTAGTTTAGCTTTATTTTTTCATCAATTCTGTTATTGGGCTGTGCTTTCTTATGGCAATATGATTTGCAGGTTTTCTTGGGCCATAGTGGAGGATTTGATAGTGATGGTAATGAACTTCCAAGACTAGTATATGTATCTCGTGAGAAGCGTCCTGGTTTTCAGCATCACAAAAAGGCCGGTGCTATGAATTCACTTGTAAGTAGTCAATAAATGAATCTTGGGACCCTGTCTTGAGAAAGTTGTTGGTTTTAACAATCTATTTGTTTCACATACAGGTGCGTGTTTCAGCAGTTCTTACGAATGGCCCCTTCCTGTTAAATCTTGATTGTGATCATTACATAAACAACAGCAGAGCACTGAGAGAAGCTATGTGTTTTCTAATGGATCCTAATCTTGGAAGATCAGTTTGTTATGTCCAGTTTCCCCAGAGATTTGATGGGATTGATAGAAATGATCGATATGCCAACCGAAACACGGTTTTCTTTGATGTAAGTTTAGCAATCGTCTATGGCATGTATGTGTCCTCTGTTTTTGATTTCATGATAATATGTATCATGCTAATTTACGCATCTTCTGTACTACGATTGTTGAATATATTCTATTTTTCGTTCTCATACCAGTTTTGTTGATTTTTTTTTTTGTTATATTAGATAAATTTAAGAGGCTTGGATGGCGTCCAAGGTCCTGTCTATGTGGGTACGGGTTGTGTTTTCAATAGAACTGCCTTGTATGGCTATGAGCCTCCTCTAAAGCCTAAGCATAAGAAACCGAGCTTGTTATCTTCATGCTTTGGTGGATCCCGAAAGAATTCTGAATCAAGCAAAAAGAATAAAAAGAAATCAAGCAAGCATTTTGACTCTACTCTGCCAGTGTGCAATTTGGAAGATATAGAAGAAGGTGTTGAAGGCAAGTGTTCATACTATATTACTCATTTTTCCAATATGATCTCTCACATATTCTGACGTTGATATTATGTTGTTCATGTTTACATGTGTTGCCACGTACTCAAATGTGTTTCATCTTTATATGATTAAACATCATATAATCACTAACAATTTGATTAGCTGTTTTTCGTTAAACTTATTCAAGCTTTGGTCTTAGTTCTTCTGTAAGGGAATACTTGCTTCTTGTAATATTTGCATCATTATTCTTTTTAATTATTGTTATTACTAAAGATTGTCTTTATGTCAAGACAAGTTCACAAATTTATCTTGTTTATATGAAAATTGAGATAGTCTGTTGGTTTCAAGTCACATACACTGTTATCTGAAACATAGACATATAGAGTAGTTAATGAAATGTACAAGCGAAGACGAAAATAGCTATCATGATTTTCTGTTGGGACTATTTTCAGAAATTGAAAATGCTTTTCTTATGATGCTGATTTTTGTGCTGTTGATTTAACAGGTGCTGGATTTGATCATGAGAAGGCTCAGATTATGTCACGAATGACTCTCAATAAAAGGTTTGGTCAATCCGTTGTGTTTGTAGATTCAACGCTAATGGATAATGGTGGAGTTCCTGAGTCTGCCACCCCAGAGTCTCTCTTGAAAGAGGCCATTCATGTCATTAGCTGTGGATACGAGGACAAAACAGATTGGGGAAGTGAAGTATGTAGTCTCTGTGTCCTTTTGAAGCAAATGTTCCTTGTATTGCTATATGGAAGCAAAACTGATTAGGAATTCAGAATTAATTGATTCCAATTATTGTGTATCCATTTACTGTTTGGTTCTCTCCCAAATTACGAAATCTCTTTTCACAAATTTAGATTTGGACTTGTGAACCTTTTTTTTTTCAACTGCAATCCCTACTGGCTAACAAATGAATCAATGTTTCATTGTGCAGATAGGATGGATTTATGGTTCAGTCACAGAAGATATTCTTACTGGATTCAAGATGCATGCCCGTGGTTGGAAATCAATCTATTGCATGCCAGAGCGCCCTGCCTTTAAAGGATCTGCTCCCATCAATCTTTCTGATCGTCTAAATCAAGTGCTTCGGTGGGCTTTAGGTTCAGTTGAAATTCTTTTCAGCCGTCATTGTCCCATTTGGTATGGCTACAATGGAAGGCTAAAATGGCTCGAGAGATTTGCTTATATCAATACCACGATTTATCCTATCACTTCCATTCCTCTACTAGCATACTGTACTCTCCCAGCTGTCTGCCTGCTTACTGGAAGGTTCATTATTCCACAGGTATGGTACATTGCTGCCTTTCGCACATAATCTATTTCTGCCTAGAAATATTTGGTGGCAACATGAATCTGTGAGCTAAAAATGAGGTCTTAATTCACTGGCATGCTATATCTATACTACTGTAGAAAGAATTACTGTGGAAAGGTTCTTTACATAGTAGGACATCTTTAACTGGGAGCGATCTTTTAGTTTGCAGCCTTTCACTGAAAAAAAAAAAAATCTAACTCCATTCGACATGTGAAATAGCTTTCTATTTCGTTTTATATTGATTTGGAAACTGTAAATAGAATTTGTAGTTGAAGTTAAACAACTGTTTTATGTGTTGCACTGCAGATTAGTAACATTGCCAGTATCTGGTTCATATCCCTCTTTCTTTCGATCTTTGCAACTGGTATTCTGGAAATGAGATGGAGTGGTGTCGGAATCGATGAATGGTGGAGAAATGAACAGTTCTGGGTTATTGGAGGAGTGTCAGCTCACCTTTTTGCCGTCTTCCAAGGCTTGCTGAAAGTCCTTGCTGGAATAGATACCAATTTCACCGTCACTTCCAAAGCATCTGACGAAGAAGGGGATTTTGCTGAGCTTTATATGTTCAAATGGACTACATTGCTCATCCCACCAACCACTCTCCTTATAATTAATCTGGTTGGAGTAGTGGCTGGAATTTCCTATGCCATTAATAGTGGCTATCAATCTTGGGGTCCTCTCTTTGGCAAGTTGTTCTTTGCTTTCTGGGTGATTATTCATCTTTATCCCTTCCTTAAAGGTTTGATGGGTCGGCAGAACCGGACTCCTACAATAGTTGTTGTATGGTCAATTCTTCTTGCTTCTATCTTTTCCTTACTCTGGGTTCGTATCGATCCCTTCACAACCCGGGTAACTGGCCCGAGCTCGGAGGAATGTGGAATCATCTGCTAGGGGAAAATGTTAATGGGAACAGAACAAGGTCATAACATGCAGCAATAAAAGTTTTGCATATTTATTCTGATATCCTCAGTTGGAAGAATTTGAAGGTATACGCTTCTAGCTTTGTGTAGAGTCTGGGTATCAATTGTTTGGCAAGGATGATAATTTAATTTCCTTAATTCTTTTTCAACTTATTATTCTTTTTTTTTCTTTTTCTTTTTTTGAGTTAGTTTGTTGAGTTAATTCATTTTTTTTAATTTAATTCTATCGAAGTGATTGTATGATGATGAATACTCTCCAATTTTCTATTTATAAAAAGGGGAAAAAAATTATTATTGCTTAATTTGCTATGCTCCTTATGGTTTACCGTTCTGATAACTGGTTTCTGAACTGTTACAAGCTACAAATAGTCGTGCAATGAAATAGTGGAGAAATTTACTCTATTAATAGAATTATGCTTTTGCAACTTGAATAGTGTTCACTGAATTCATTGTGTATTCTTAGCTGGGAAAGATAAAACAAATAAAAACCTTATAGAGGAGGGTGTTGCATCTTATATTAAAAGTATGTACATATGGCTAGCTATCAAGCTGCTTCGGTTCGGCAGTGTGAACTAGTTGGGAATATTGATCACCTTAAAATCGAACCAAACAAAATTGTTTTTTTTTTAAAGTAAAATTTTCAGTTTAATTCAGGTTTTGAACTTACTTTTTTAATTTTAAAACTGAATTGAATTTTATCGGTTCGTTTCGGTTTTGCTTACCCTAATCACGAGCCACTTTCTCCATTGTTTTACGTACTTGAGTAGTGTCTTTCTCGTTTATGCTGGAGCAAATTCATGGATGAGTTCAAGCTTAAGCTAGAACTTTCTATCTGAATGTTAATTAAACTTTGATTTGATACCATTCCATTATACGTTGATCTTGATAAGCTTTACAAAGTGCAGCTCTTAAAATCTCTGGGAAAGTGAACAAGCATGTTTCCTCAGAATCATGAAGTATTCTGCTAGAATACAATGATGATTGATTACTTTATTAATTTATAAGTAGTAGCAACGGTAATAATTTTAAAGCCTATAGCAAGGTGAACGTTAGCTTGTAAAAGGGCTGGCTTTTGAAAAAGCAACAATCAAATTGTGTAAAAAGTTTTCATTTGCTTTTACAGCAAAATGGTTAATAATGCTTCTTTTTTTTTTTTTTTTTGCTATGAATTATGATGTTGTGTATTGCTTTTTTAGTTGATCTATAATAGCTAGTGGAAGACTTACATTACATGTGCAAATTTTGGTTCCTGAAATTATGCATTAACTCTCAAGTGGCCCCTGTGGAACCTGACATGCATTTATCTCTAATGTTAATGATCAACTTTCCTGAAATGTTTCAGTTTGAGTTTAACTTGTGATTAATAAATGTTCTGCTAAAAATCTCTGCCATTTTAACACTGATATATTTCTGCTCTGCTTCTGCTTCTGCTTCTAACCTTGAAATATATTTATATCATATGAAGATGATGACTATTACAACACTTGAACTACAGAAGAGTAATCTTAATCTTAAACTAAATAAAAAGGAGTAATATGACTATAGAAATGAAAGTGTGATGTTCTTCTTCTCTCTGAGACCTGTTTTTCTACCATGCAGCACCACATAATATACTCGAAAAAAACATTTCATGATGCCTTTGATAGTAATATACAACTATGACATATTCAATTTTTTGCCTCTTCTGCCGCTGGCTTTGGGGCTTCTGACGGCGGTGGCGGTGGCTGCGGCGGTGCAGCAGGCACTCCACCATCTATGCAACTTCTACACCTCCTTTCCACCCAACCTTCTATGTCATGCTCTCCATTGCTGCCAAAATGCCGGCCACCGCATAACCGAGCAATAATACCTGCAAAAACACCTACTATAGTAATAACAGCCAGCACAACCACCAGTGTTTCGATTGATCGGTGTGTGTAGCGACTTGGTTGCACCACTGCTGGTGGTGGCTCAACTGCTGGCTGTAATTGGTCATGTAAACTTGCCTCTGAGAACCCCATGACTTGAAAAATGATCATGAATTTATAGCTCTATTTGCCTTGTAAATATACTTTTTTTCCCCTTTTGATAGTATGAGAGAAAGAGATAGAAAACCAAAAATATGGATGCTATGTAGGCAGAAGAGGAGCTAGATGAAACAAAAACTAGTTACCTGATAGTGAAATGTGTGAGAAAGAGAAATGATTAGAAAGGAGATAAACTTGAGGCTGTTGCCAAAAACAGTGAGTATATATATATATGGGATAAAATTAGTAGGACTATAAGCTATAAAGTGTCAATAAAGAAGAGGATGAGAGAGTGAAGCAGCAGGGCTTGGAAAATGAGAACATGGAGAAAATGAGGAAGATATGTATGTAAGAGACCAAGAGCTTGACAACATCACAATAAAAAGAGAGAGAGAAAAAAAATTGAAATAGGATGAGAGAATTGAAAGACATTTCCACTTTTACTTTTAGCAGTAAAAACCTTCTTTATGGTGATTATTTTTTTTTCTTCAATCTTTTGACTTGTATTATATCTTGTCATAGATTTTTTTATTTTATTTTAAGTGTGTTCTTAAAACTAGACCGAACTATTTACCTGACCAGTTTACACTAAAATTAATTAACTTAAAAACTGGTAAAATCCATAAAACAAATAGAATTGTATTGACTTAAATCCCGATTTTATTAAACTAGCATATTCTAAACAAATTTCTTTAAATAATATATATATATATATTAATTTTTCAGATATTATGATTTTTAAAGTTTTTTCAATTTAAATATACTAGTACAACTAATTAACATATTATTCTTTCAATTGGCATAGCAATAATGCTTTGATGTGAAATTAAAAATCCTTCTTCTAATCGTTATTAATTTTTTATAATGGACATTTTACATATTTTATTATTTTTATGATTTTGCTACTTATTTAATGTTTAAATAAGTATATCACAACGCTATTTATTTGTCATTAGTACATAGAATATTATTGAATCAGCTGTAGAAGGATTGAATCAAGAACCAGATGACAATCAAATTAGTCTTTTCGTTCGGTTTTAAAAAGACTGATTTTCAGCTTGATGTGTAATGTAAAGCTAGATGAGGGCCAAAGGGTCTGCAGAGTACTTGAAATCATTTTATTTATTTATTTTAATATTGAGTTCAAGAAGGGTACACTTCTCTTCTCTTCTCTTATAAAATATGTCAGTATTGAAAATCTTTGAATTTATCTAGTAGAAATCTTTTGATTTCTCTTCCCAATTTGTCCATATCCTCTATCACATGCAGATGTTGATTATGCAATCCCCAAGAACAAAACAAAAAACTGTAAATATTTACTTTTTTTTTTTTTTGGAAATTTACACACTTTGTCCTTAGTTGCTTGCTATTATCTTCTCTTAGAAATGTGAGATTTTTTAAGTTTCAGGCAGTCTAAACCCAGTTGGCTATTTTGTCAACTTGTGAAGTTTTTATGGGTGTTAAAAATCACTTAAAAACTATAAGGACCTTTCACAGAGGGTGACCATTCAAGGACCAAGAACTGACCTACCTGCATACACACCATGTGTTCAAATATAGAGAGAAAAGGAGGGTGATGAAAATAGATATGCCTCCTTCTATTTCAAGTTTCTATAACTGCTTTTATAGGTATATTTTCTATGGTACTTTTGAGATTAAGTAAAAGGCAAAAGATTAGTAATTTAACTGAGTTTGAATGGAAAATAATTAGCAACTCAATTGAGACAATTGTATTGGTGACTTGATTATGAAAAATTACTTTTTCTTAAAAAACAATATGACAACTAATGTGTATTGATATGACATTACTTTTCTGTAAAATACTCTTATTAAGCCATAAAATATATTGCTCAATTATGCTATCAAGCATTACTCCAACTCTTAGCTATGACAATGAACTAACTTATTTAAGTTGCTTTCACTTCAATAACATCTATCAAATTCTTGAAGC
>CANYLF011424752.1:0-11387 GCA_948193215.1 Bocquillonia castaneifolia | reverse complement strand
GATGAATGTCTATGATGATATGGTTGTGATCCACGGGTTGACTGAGAGTAACTTTTATGCACCATCTATGTTGTACCGTCTGTATCATATGTCACAGAGGATTCCAAATCGTGTTCCTTCCTTTGAGGATGGTCTGTTGTTTGTTCAGTTTTTGGATCATCTAAGAACTATTTGGAGCATGAGGCAGATTTGTGAGATACCCATCGAGGCTACTTCAACAATGGTGGATGATACTTATGATATTGGCTATTTTAGCATGAACCTACAAATGATCATAATATGATGTATGCATACGTTATTGTTGTATAAGACGATGAATGTAATGATTCGGGACTTTATTATTGGTATTAAAAACTCCAAAAATTTTCGGATTGTACATGTGTTTGGAATGCATGTCATGATGGTTCAATGCGAGCATATAAGTACAATAGACTATTTATAAATTAATATTTGATATATTAATAATCCGTATGATATAATATTCTTTACAGTCCTGACTTGGACAAATGAACTAAATTAGTATTTTTGATAAATTAATAAGATAATATTTTTTTAAAAAAAAACCTCTCTGGTTTTCCTTAGTCCCATTCGGGGGTGAGCAAAAACAGACCAAATTAAATCCAACTGAATAAATCGTACTGAACGATTTTTATGAGAAATGGTTTGGTATGGTTTGAAAAAATTTCAAACTTTGAATTTCGATTCATGGTTTGGTTTCATAGGTCTTCCGACTGAATTAAACCAAAATTCAAATTTTACCTTTTTAATATTTTATTTTTTATATTTATATATTTTTAATTCATTATATATATATGTATGAGTATTTGTGTGTGAAAATATACTAAATATATGTAAAAATAAAAAAAAATTATAACATACATATACACACATAATAAGTAATTATAAAAATTTAAATAAAAAAATAAAAAACGATCAAAATCAAACCATTCCAAACCAAAATTTTAATTAACCAAACTGTTAATCTATTAAGGTAAAGGGATTAATTTGGTTTTAAATAATTAAAACCGAAAACTAAACTGTTTAAATTTTTTAAACCGAACCAACAGAATCATTCACATTATAAATGTTTAAACTTTAAATGCCAAAAATAAAAAATTGAATGAATAATTTAAGTGGCTTTTACCAACAAAAAAAAAAAAAAAATCCAAATGTTACCGTCGGACAGACCAAAATCTAGCATCTACTTCTTGTTTTGTCAGGAGGAGTAAAAATATTTTTGGAAAAAAGAACAACTTTACCTTGTCTTAAAATTCCAGAAACAGCATCGACGTTTCAATAACAACCAAAAAAAAGAGATCGGTCTTTTAATTCAAGTCTCTCACTTGCCCGCTCACACAAGACAGGTGACCGCCGCTTCTCCAATTATTTATTTGGATTAGGGTTTATCAATTTAGTTGTTTGTAATATTGTTGGGTTAGGGTTAGGGTTTTAATTTTTTTGAAAAAGAAGGAAAACAAACAAAGAAATAGAAAGATGCAGCAACCACCACAGATGATTCCAGTCATGCCTTCATACCCACCTGCTAACATTACCACTGAGCAGATCCAAAAGGTATATTTTCATTCATTTATTGCTTATTATGTGCCAATTATACGATCTTGTGCTTTTTGATACTCGGTTTTGAAGGTGGGTCTTGATAAAAGTTGCCTTCTTGACAAGGGTTTTATCTAATAACCATTTTTTTAAAAATTAAAAGCCTATCCTTTTGGTGTCTAATAATTGATGAAAGACTGAACATTTAAGGGGCAATAATACATAGTTCGGTTATTACTATTTTTTATTTTTTTGTTCATTTTGATGGTTTTTTTATGCATATAAAAATTTTATCATTTAATGCCATACCATTATTATTAAGGCCTTTTCTGTTACCAGACTTGTTAATTGTTACTAATCTACTATGCCCTATTCAGTTTGTTATGCAGACAAACGGTGATAATTGCTGATTTTGAGCAGATAGTGTTTTTTCTCTTTGTTGATAATGAGATCTTAATTGATAATGGCTTTAATGTATTTACTTTTTATTTTTTTGGTTTTAGGATTACAGATGTTCAGTCTTTATGTTTTACCTTTCTATATGAGTAGAATTGATTAAAAATAAATAAATGGATGCTTGGCTTGTACTCCCTCTATTCCGCAATATTTGTCATTTTAGAGACTTTTTTTTATCCCAAATATCTGTCACTTACAAAATCCAATGAAGCATTAATGATATCTTTTCCAATTTTACCCCCATCAATACTTTAAATTACAACAATTATAAGTAATTAATGAAGAGTGAGTAAAAGGTGATTTAGTCAATAGAGATCTATTTTCCCACAATCTAGATGAGTTAATGATTATCCTTAATATGTGTGCATTAACGTTAAACGACGGATATTTTGGAACGGAGGGAGTAGTTGGGCTAGTCCATGGTGTACAAATATTTAGTGTGCGACTGCATGGAAGTTATGTAATTATTTGATGATTATGAAGTTACATTTCTCCCTCTCAATGATTATGGAAGCTTCTTTGCGGTAATTCATTTATCATATTAAATATGGGACACAGATAAATTAAGGATGGATGTTATTATTAAATAAGGCTTCATTTATATAGCTTTATGGTTATTTGTTTTTTAAACTGCTTTTATTTTGCCCCTTCACAATCGTATGTTGACTCATGATCAAGATTTTCCTGGTAACAGGCTTTAAATAATGTGTCCATATTGTGAAAGAAAATTGTATTGTATCCATGAACTGTTGCTAGAATAATTTTGAGGTTAAATATATGTCTCATGCACCTGCTTTCAGCCAAAGACCTTTGAAATGGATGATGAATTTAATTGGCCACATGAATTAAAATATCCAATTTTTCCTTAGCTCTGAACATTGTGAACCGGCTATCATATATGAGTGATATGGGAACCAATAGCCAAATTATTATTGAACAATTTCAAAGATTCTATTAGAATTAAAGGATGGATTGAATGCTCGTGTGAGAAGATTGGTGTTGATTCATGTTTATTGATCTTTGTTGCAGTATCTTGATGAAAATAAAAAGTTGATTTTGGCAATATTGGACAATCAAAACCTTGGAAAACTTGCTGAATGTGCACAGTAAGTGACCCATTCTTTGTATTGCATGTGCATGTACATGTACACATATACTTGTGTTCCGAGTTGTATTGCCTTGTCTTGGTTATATGTATTTAAGTTATAATATCATGTCTTAGCTGTGTGCATATTAAGGAATATTGAATTTGTTTAGGGGAAATTGGAAAGTAGTTGCAACTGTTCCACTATGCATTCCAGCTTCAGTTCAGAATTAAGACCAAATCAGTTCTCCAGAATCCAAACAATAAGTTAGCCTTTTGAACTTTAGTGGACTGCTTTAAAGTGCTAAAACAACTTTCAGGAGTGAGAAAATCACTGTTATTGTGGACTGCTTCCAAAATGCAAAATTTAGTTGTTCCTTCAGGTGCCTAAGCGAGTAGGTTCTATACAAGGTCTTTTATGAAACAGGGTCCAAGTTGGCACACTCTTGCATAATTATTACCTTTTCTACAACTATGTCGTCATTCCCAAACAAGAAATGCTAACTTGGCAAAATTGTGTATGCTCTACTTTGATGGGGTGGGAATATGGAATTGTTAGCCCTGTAAAATGTTGGAATTTGAGATAATGTTCCGAAACATAAGTTGAAGTTTTCAAGACTACTTTTAAAGTTTCCTATGAGTTTTGGTTTCCGGAATGGAAACGTCTTCTAAGTTGAGATGTCCATGTAACCTGGTGTGGAATTGTTGGACCCTGTAAAATGTAGGAATTTGAGATGATGGTCCTTTTAATTCATAGTGATTGGCTTAGTTTTAGAACGTGGGCTTTTGGAATTGAATTTCAAATTATCAGGCCATGCTCCCATCCATTGATTCATTATCCTTGCATAAATTTTTGTGCTCTAATCATTTTCTCATTGGTGGGGCCCAACAATTACATTAGTCTTTCCTTTAAAATGATTTTGATGGCTAATGATCAAAGAAGGAGCTTGCGGTTAGTGGAAATGTGTGTAGCATGAAATCAGGACTTGGAATTCTAAAGCTGGTAGTAAAAGAGAGATTATGTATCCATATTACTATGTAGCTTACTGAGAGCTTGTTGCATTTTTGGAATTTAAGAAAACAGTTGTCAGATGGTTGTAGTATTAGATTATCCTTATTTTTTTGTGCAAACATTCTAGCTGTTATTTGAAAGTATGTTTTCATGTCTGGTGTGTGTTTGCATATCCGACATCTGTGCAGTGTCCATATAAAATTTTGATGATCTAGGTATCAAGCCCAGCTGCAAAAGAATTTGATGTATTTAGCTGCAATTGCTGATGCACAACCACAGACACCAACAATGCCTCCCCAGGTGTGTAATTGCATCTTTTGATAGTTAATAGACTCTTTTAACTCTTGCTCATCTGCATTCTGCACCCCACACTTTCAGATGGCCCCTCATCCTGCTATGCAACAAGGAGCTTATTACATGCAACATCCTCAAGCAGCAGCAATGGCTCAGCAGCCAGGTATCTTTCCTCCAAAGATGCCATTACAATTCAATAATCCCCATCAAATGCCAGATCCTCAGCAGTTGCACCAAGTAGCTATCCAAGGGCAAATGGGAATGAGGCCTATTGGGGCTAGCAACAGTATGCATCCTATGCATAGTGAGGCTACTCTTGGAGGCAGTGGCCCTGCTGCTAATGCAGGTGCTAATGATGTTCGTGGTGGGAGCAAACAGGATGCCCCTGAGGCTGGTGCATCAGGTACTGATGGTCAAGGGAATTCAGGTGCTGGGCATGGTGGTGGTGGTGGTGGTGGTGGTGGTGATGGTGGCGAGGATGCAAAATGATGCTACTTCCAGAGGGATTCTATGTGGGATACTTTTGGCTGTTCATAGTAGGCACTGCTTGAAGCAGAACTGATAATTGTTCTGTTTTGTGATCCCTCAATAGATGGAACAAAGAATTGGATGTTTCTTGTTTTCTTTTTTTAGTTTTACAGGTTAGGTAGTTAAGTTGTGAGATTCTGTGCCAAAGAATCAAATTAAATGCAAACCAGTGGTGAGAGAAAAGACAAAAGTGTAGATTGTAGAAGGAAGAGATGGCAAGTTTGTCCTCTCTAATTTAATTGTATGCTGTTTTGTAATGGCTGAAATAGCGGGGGGTGTTTTAGAATGATTTTGATCTCAGTAATCTCTATTGCTATTTAGCTAATTAATTGTTCCAAAGAGTTTTAGTATCCCTGCTACTATAACTGTGGGCATCTGTTGCAGTTATGTTATGGCCAACAGGTCTGCAAATTCTTCATATAATGGCAGTGGCAGGATAGTGCCACTGTGTAAAGCTCATTTGAAGCTGAAGTGAACACAACAGTACTGTTTAATGTATCTGTTTTCTACCCAATAGTATTTTTCCCGCTTAATTTCTGTAGCCATAAAAAAACTATTGCAAAAATCATTAAAATAAAGCAAAAGAGAGGGGAACCAAATTAATACTACATGTAAAGGAGGAAACCTTGCTGAAGATTTTTTTTTTTCCTTCTCAATCTCTGTTCACTGTATGCTGGTTTGCTCAAAGGGTTCATGAAAGCTTGCCCGGAAGCTCCAACAGAGTTGGTCAAACCACACAAGTGAACAAAGCTTAGCAGCGTGAAGTTGAAGCTTTACTTTTACTTCTCCTTTCTCTAACTATGCGGAATTCGATTTACAATATAATGTTAGAATCGAAATCGGGTCAAGTTTAATGAATTGCTGCGTAAGAAACTCAAAATTTCTAAGCTAAAATTCATTTGATCATTGACTCACGACTTCGAAAAAATATACATTTTCTAGGCACGAGCTGCTAAAATTCAACCACTAAGATCATATCAGTTTCGAATTTATTATGGCAAAATTTTTAGATTTAATGAATAATAAAGAGAGAGGCCAATGTTTCACCTACAACTACAAGCTACAAACGAATTTGACAAGAAACAAATAAAAACGACCTGTTCTATTTTTGAGGGGGGAAAACTACCTGTTTTAATTCAAATACATACATAAAAACATTTAAATAATCTCAAAATAAAAAGCATTAAATACAGGAAATGACATTAAGCTTTTTATTCCAATGAAATGATCCTCTTGACATTTCAGGTCATTTTCATTCTCACCCGTGTATTAGTCACGCAACCTCTAAAATAAAACCTTGACGATTATTTATTAATTTATTATAATATCTTTTTTCTTGATTTTCTTGTTTTCTTGTACCTGTACTTATCTCTACTCTTCTTAACTTAATTTGTGCTCCTTATTTGTTTTCAATTTACTAATACAATCTAATCAGAACCAAAGCAACCACCATCTTTCTCTCTTTAAACCAGCAGACATGAAACCAGACGAAGAACAACGCCATTTTCACCCCAATAACAAGAAAAATTCAAGATTCTCCTTCAAGATTCTCTTCCACTCTCCTCTTCCTTACCTTATCTTCTTGCTACTATCCTACGCCCTCGGTTACTTCTCCGCCTTATCCTCTTCACCACCGCCTCCTCTGCTGCTCTCTCCGGCCATCCCTCCTGTCTTTCAACACTCCTCTGCAGCCCAACAACTTGATAATTTCCGAGTCACAACTCACTGCGACCGCTCAACCCCCCCTGAACTCGTTCGCCAAACCATTCTTGACCGAATTTTCAACGCCACGTCGCCGTATCACAATTTCCCGCCTCCACACGTCAGCAATCTTCTTCGCACTAAAAGAATTAAAGGGTGGGGTTCATACGGTGCCGTTTTCGAAAACCTTATCCAAAGATTAAGGCCTAAAGTGATTATCGAAGTGGGCACATTCTTGGGCGCTTCTTCTTTGCACATGGCCCAGTTGACTCGCCATCTCGAGCTTCAGACACTGATTCTTTGTATTGATGACTTTCGCGGCTGGCCTGGTTTCCTTGACAAGTTCAACTTTGTTAACATGGTAAACGGTGACGTTTTGCTGTTGCATCAGTTTATGCAAAACGTTATTTACATGAATGCCACTGATTTGGTTTTACCCGTTCCGTTTTCTAGTGGGTCCGCATTGGGGAAACTTTGTGAGTGGGGCATTTTTGGTGACTTGATTGAGATAGATGCGGGTCATGATTTTAATTCGGCATGGGCGGATATAAACCGGGCTTATCGGATATTGAGACCCGGCGGGGTAATTTTTGGACACGATTATTTCACCGCCGCCGATAACAGAGGGGTAAGACGTGCAGTAACTTTGTTTGCCCAGTTGAATGGGCTAAAAATCCAAACCGATGGCCAACATTGGGTAATTGATTCGGCCCAAGCTCGTTCTGGTTAGTGCGCTAAAAAAAATACCACTGTTAATCTCGTAAAATTTTACCACTATACGTCAAGTGAAGCTACGGTACAGTTTTTCTTTTTTTCTTTTAAAAAATTTTTTTGATTTTGGTGGATCATGCATTTGTATAATTTGAAAATAGCAAGTTAGGTCAGTTTATTAGTTGGTAATGGTTGTCTGATTGCGTAATTATGATATTTGAGGACAACTAATGACATATTACTCGAAAATTAACAAAGGTTATAGGCACTTGGACAGTATATTTTGTTTCACATGCTTGGCTGTACTTGCCATATCCTAAGCTATTAGTGTGTGTTAATTTAGATCGTTCCATATTGTTTAAGCTCTGTTCTTGTATTTGAATATTATTGCTCTTTTAGCTATCAAGAGCAACATTTTGTATTGTGATATAATACCAAGTGAAGTTGTAACATACTGATTTCAAATTTTAAATGAACTCACTCCAGTCAACATATATCTATGTACACAAAATATATTAATGCATCTGCATATATTTCATTATGTAGTTGAGAAGTAAACAAATGGCAAGGCCAACTCCAAACGGACACAAAAATGGTGTAAAATGCCAAAACGTAGCGTTATAGTACCACACCAAAATTTGGTGTGATACTTTAGCCACACTAGTTTTTATTATTATTATTATTATTATTATTACTTCTAACCTTTTTAAGATTAACTAGCATATTCCCTGCTTCGATGTGCAGTTTACATTAAAATTTTATTTTAAACGTTCTTGTAATATAAGTTGTATAATTATAAATGTTGTTTTAATTCAATTAATGAAAAATTTTAAAGGTTTAATGAAAAAAATTAATTTATTGATAAAGTAAAATGATATAAAATGTATAATAAATAAAATATTAAATTTAAATTATATTCGAATAATAAATTAATTATTTCAAACTTATCTATGTTATCAAAATAGTATATAATTTACTCATAATTATTTTAATATATTCAAAAATATAGTAATTTTTGTATTTATTAATGCTGTATTACTTTTCTCTTTCTAATTCTTATGTAAACATTTGTTGAAATCTTATTACTCCAAAAATTACAATCTGTGATTTTTTTTAAAAAAAATCAAAATTATTTATGATATTTCAATCAATCGTTAAAGTTTGTTGCATCTCAAATTTTAGTAAAATCATAAAAAAATTTAACATTAAAATAAAAATAAATAAATATATAAATAAAAGAGTATGAAGTATTAACGTCATAGTTAATTTTAGTTCTTTTATGTTCTTAATCAAGGTGACTTTTAATTTTGGATGATGATAAGAATGTTAATAAATCCATTGTTCTTCGATGGTGGGTAATGACTCAGTCATACTATTTGTATCATAAATCTTTACATCTATGATTCTTGCAATCTGAATGCCACAAAGAATCGATAACACTTGATCTATAATAATTTACTTATCCCATCTATTGATTAGTATCTCGTATAAACAATACAAATTAGAAAAAAAGAGAAAAAGATGAAATTCAACATTAAACTAATGCAGTCACTAATCGAATATATATATGTGTGTGCGTGTTAAAAATATTCTTAATCATCGAAATTAACTTTGATATATTTTGTATAGATTGGAGGTGGACAAAAACACAAATTAAAGCAATGAAGTTATATAATTAATATGAACTTTCCAAAAAATGCAAACGAAGATGTTTAGAAAAATTACATACATTATGCCTTTACCAATGCATCATTGAGTATATGAATTAAAAGTTGCATTGATAAAAATAAAGTAAGAGGCACTTTTAAAGCATATGTTCAACTAAAATGACTTTTATTAACTTATCGCCGATCATGTCACTCATTCTATGTATTCTAGTAATATGAACAACATGTGTTGTTTTGTATAAGTCTTTGTAAACTTAAATTTATAGAAAGATTATTTACAAAATATTAATTAATGGTTTAGAAATCCAAAAGACATGTATTAATTAAAGGAATGTTAAGAATATGATAAGTCAAAAACCACTTATCTATATGAATTACATGTGTGGTTTAGAAACTCAAAAGTCGGATATTAATTAAAAAAGTTATGAATATGATAAGTCAAAAATCACTCATGTTCGTATTAATTAAAGCCTTAGAAATTTGAAGTGACACAAGATTTCTTAAAAATTTATAAGAATCCTATGTGTGATTTTTCTAACAAACCTTAAATCCCATGTGGCAAAAATCAAGTCCTCTATTTTTTAATATTTTGTATAGGTATTTTATAATGACAACTAAGGAAAAAGTTTGAATCATAATTTATTTATGATTATATATATATATATATATATCATTTTAATCACCTCATATATACAATGCTTATTTTTTTTATTAAATATATAGAAGTTTGGTAGCATTTTTTTTAAATCAATAATTTGTTTGAAAATGTAAAGTTAATTTGACTAATACATAATTGAGAAATAGCACAAAAATTAAATATATTGAGAATATAGGAAGTTGTATTTGAAGGAAAAACATTGTTTTACGACTTAGACACTGGTTTCTTTTTCATGGTTCAATTTCATCTTCTTGTCGACTGCAAAAATAATTTTCATTATTTTCATGAGTTATCTCATCATTGTTTGATGTTTGTGGTAAACTGCATGTGAGAGTATCGACCTTTTGTTTATTTATCCTGCATGAGAAAAAATATCAATCATTATGCAAATGTAAAACACCGATTATTAATATAATTATTTGATATAAAATTATATAAGATTCAACTTACCCAGTATTTTAGTTGAATCGTTAATACCATAAAACCCTCCATTCTTCAAATTTAGTGTTATTCTTCATTGGAGTCTTATATTTCTATAAGTTATTATTTGAGAAACTCTTTTAATATCTAAATAAAAAAAAATACAACGAAAAATAGATTTTTATATCAGGTATCGTAACTAAAAAAACTAAAAATAAAATATAGAGATTTACCTTGTGTCAAAGTCTCACTAACATAAAAAAAAAAAAATTCCTTTGCATTACACCATATTCCATGTAATGAATATTTTCAACTCTTAATGATGATAAAAATGATGGTACAAATTTATGTTTCATCTCGAAAGATTTCAAAGACATTTTTATGAGAAAGACAATTTACAAATAAAAAAAAAGATGAAGCAAACAAATGAACGAAGTTCTACGAAGTATCAATTTATAAAAAGGAAATTAGCAAAGGGTTCATTAATGACTTGAAAACTCAAAAGACAAATAACAAAAAAATATAAGAAATATGATAGGTCAAGAAATTTAAATAACAACTATTAAACAAATAAACTTTAGGAATACGATAAGTCAAAAACCATTAAAAATGTGATAGGCCAATAACCATTAACAACTGTATTAAACATCACAAACTTTAATTAAAACCAGTGTTGTCAAACCAGACCCGGCCCGGCCTGTTCAACCGAAAACCCGTGTAGAAACCAAGAGGGGGTGAATTGGTGCGGAATTAGAAATTAAAAATTACTTTAAGAATGAATTAGGGAAGAAAAGAAGAACACAAAAGGTTTATAGTGGTTTGGACCCAATTTGTCCTACATCCACTCTCCCAAATACACAATTTGGGGTTCCACTATCCACCAAGGATAACAAGGAGATTTACAAGGCTATCTCCAACCTTTACAATGAGTTTTACCCAAGGTTAACTCACAAATCCTAGTGTTTTCAAGAGGCTAACACCAAACCTTTACAATGAATATTTCAATAGGCTATCTTCAACCTTTACAAAGAGAATTCTAAGGCTCTCTCCAAACCTAACCCTAGTGTTTTCCCAACTCACAAAGAATTGACACTAGTACATGGATAACTAATTCACTCAACCCAAGTAACAAATGCTCTAGAGTTCTAGCTACCCATAACCAACCAACCAAACAAGGTTACAAATGATTGAAAAATAATGTTATAAGAGTTTGGCTATCAAAGAATTAATGGTCTTACATGAAGAACATTTATG
Source organism: Bocquillonia castaneifolia (assembly GCA_948193215.1). Taxonomy (NCBI): domain Eukaryota; kingdom Viridiplantae; phylum Streptophyta; class Magnoliopsida; order Malpighiales; family Euphorbiaceae; genus Bocquillonia; species Bocquillonia castaneifolia. The sequence goes on along the minus strand of CANYLF011424752.1, from coordinate 48 downwards.
ATGAGTATTTATAGCCAAAATACCCAAAACTAGCTGTTAGAGACAACG
>CANYLF011424726.1:0-18281 GCA_948193215.1 Bocquillonia castaneifolia | reverse complement strand
TAATTTTTAATCGGTCATATAATTAAATTTTCAATTAACGCATTTGTTAAAATAGCTTACAATTAAAATTTTTATATTAAATATATTTAATGAATATTTTTATATTAAGTGTATTTAATGGTATTCTATTAATTATTTACACAATTTTTTAATAAAGTCATTTAATTAAGTTTATAATTGTTTAATAAATATGAAATTATTTATTCGACACCATTTTCTATGTAATTACGTTTATATTAATTAATGACTAATGATTAATTGTTAAATGTATGTAGTCATATTTTTTATTTATTACTTATATATAATATTTTTTAATTAAAATATGTATATAAATTAGTTTGAACCAATTATAACATAAATAAATAAAAATAAAATACTTAAAATATAAAAAAATTCACAAAATAAGAAAAATATATTGATGGCTTGAGAAGCCTTTACTTTCACTCTATTAATATATATAATAGATAGATAGATTATTACACTTAAAGAGTTATATAACTCTCCGGATTGTTTGGTCTATTGTCCTATTGCCCTTTTCATTAATTTTGTATTATTTACCATTAAAAAAGGATAAATACAATTAACTACTAACATATTCCATTCTATTCAATATAATAAAACTAATATGAAAATTAAAAAAAAAAACCCCAAAAAAACACTGTAAAAAGAATACACAAAATATAACTAATACTGAATTATATGTCATACAATTGGGGGGGTTGTCAACTTAATTATGTCCAACTTATGATATTACATTCAATATTTATGATTTTGAGTTATTTATTTATTTTTTTAATTGTTTTGTATATATTTAATATAATTTTTTATTTATAGTTTAGTTCGGTTTGACAACTCTTAAAACTGAATCGATAACTAAAAATAAAAAAAACCTTCATTTTAAAAACCAAACCAAACTGATTTATACTTAAAAATCATTTAGTTTAATACAATTTTATTACTTTAGACCATTTTTGCTCAAAACCTGAATTTAGTTACGTAGGTAGAGAGAGCCAGTCAATTTTTTTTTATTGTTTGTTCCAAATAAATAGTTTTCTGAACCAATATTTTGTCCTGTAAACTTGTTATAATAAACTTTTTATAATGAAGAGTTGATGAGTTATACATAGCTCTTTAGAGATGCTCTAAAGAAAAAAAAAATGAAAACATAATATACTATAATAATGACTTGTGAAGAATATACTCTGAATAGTTTTTTTCCTTATAACAACAAAGTTAGACAAATTGAAATTCAACACCCTTTTTTAAATAAATGTAAAATTTAGTGATTCATAGAGTGTAATAATTAATACCCAATAAATATGACTTTATCTATAAAAATTCATACAACGTTTATAAATGAAACACTTATATAATCTAAAATATTAATATAAGTTAAACTAAAATTATATTTTCAAAATTAATATACTAATATAGTTTAATTACAGTTGAAAAACAATCAATGGTCTTTTTTTCACATTTTCTAATCAAGTGAGTCATATGTTCTTGCTCTATTTGACATTTAGCCTTTCACATAGCAACTCATTATAATGCACATTGGTATCAATAAATGCCACGTCATACTCCAACTTCATCTTAAATAAGAGTTTCATAGTAATAAATTTGGTTTTTTAGTCTATAATTTTTTATGTAGTATTTTTTTTTATTTTTTAAACAATTAGATAAATTATTTAAATTTTAATATACATAATATTTATAACTTCTTAATTAATTCTTCCCCTATTAAAAAATTTTCAATTTTAAGTTTTAAGTACAACGCAAATACAATATTTCATTTCAATTACAAATTTACTATTTTTTAATGTTTTATGTTTGCTAGCTTAGTATTTTATTTTTTTGATTATTAGATTATTTTATATTATTTTATTAACATTCCTAATAATTTTACATTATATTATAATACAATAACATTTTTATTAAAAAAAACCTTTTAATTTCGTATGACACAATAACTTTAATTAACAGAATTCATTATTTACAACTATTAGTTTTCTAATCATTTTAAAACCTTATAGGATTGCCCAATTTATAAAAATTAATTTTAAACCTATTATTTTCTTTAAACTTGTATTAGGTCCATTATTTCTATCTTTATTTAACCCAAACACAGCCCAGTAATTATCCAAATGCTAGCCCAAATGTTTATGGACGCACAATCCATATTCCCATTTCAACTTTTTCTGATCTCATTTTAATTTTTTTTTCTCTCTCTCATGAGCATTGTTGGGATGGGTGTAAGGTAGTCTTTGCCCATGTAAAAAATACTAAACATTTAATTTACTTTATTGGTTTTGTAATATTTTATATTTGAATACCGAAAAGAAATTATATTTATATTATTAAAAATGATTTAACATGTAAGAAATTTATTTTATTTTAGTATAATTTTATAGTCTTAAAGAAAAATAATTAATTTTATATAAGTTATTATTAATTTGGAAAAATAAAAAAAGGTAATGTCATTTAAAATTAAAATATAATACCAGTGAATGGTTGGTACAGTTGGTTAAAAGTCTTCTGATTGGTTGATGAGGTCTCGAGTTTGAGCCTCACCTTCATTGGGAGAGGGATTTCAATTGGGTGTTAGCTCCCTTACAGTGGCCTAGTCTGAGTTCAAAAAGTATGGGAAACCACTATTAACAACACACCTATCAAAAAAATTAAAATATAAAAATAATTTTTAAATTTTTAAAAATTTTCATACATATTAACTTAATTTCAATGATATGTTGGATTATTTATATTTTTTGATAGATTATATATATATATATATATATATATATATATATATATATATATAAAAGTTTAAAGATACAAATACACCCTTTAACTATGCTTCACGGTGCTTATAAGTCCTTATTCTTTTTTTATTCCTAAAATGACCTTTAACTTTTGTTAAAGGTATAAAAATGAAAGTTAAAGGTATAAAAATGACCCCAATATTTACCTATAGAAGCATCTGTTCTTAAAGTTTTTTTGTTTAAATATAATCTTAATGTTGTTTACAAGGTCGATCCTTAACATTTAAAACATTAAATTTTAGTTATATATTTTCTTTTTAATTCCTAAATTTTTACTATATATCTAAATAAAGTCAATTTAAATATATTAATATTTTTATTAACAAAGATCACAAAAGGTATATATATTCTAAACAAAGTTAATGTAGAATATTTTTAATGATAAATACATATGTGCCCTTAAAAAACATTAAGGGTTTATGCGCACTCTAGTGCATAGTTCAGGCATATATTTGTATCTTTTACTTAAAATTTTATTGACTTCGTATTTGACATTATGGGGAATATGGAAAAGGAGGAATGCAAGAGTGTTCAACAACTCAGTTCCATCTTTAGATTCTCTTATCCATTCTAGTATTTCCTATTCAATTTATTTGTACAAAGCTAGATGTAATAGTTTCCCCTGTTTCGGGAATGACGTTTTTAGGTGCTTTTGGTGTCATTTTTTTGTGTAGACTAATGTTTTTTGGCTTGGGGTTGTAGCCGTTTGGCTAAAACTCTTTGAGTGTTCTTTGCCACTTCTTATGACGTTAATATATTCCCATTTAGCAAAAAAAAAAAAAAGTATTAATGTAAACAATATTAATATTTTATATAATTTATTGATTTTATAATATTTATTTATATCTAAGTACTTAAAATTAATTTCATATTAGTACTATAAAAATCATTAGTGTACAATGTTAGCCTGATTGGGCGATTAACTTCTTATTTTGATGATTAAAATTAACTTAAGCCAATGGTTTTGACTAACAATTTAATTGATTGAATTTTAGTAAAATTATAAGTATTTTCAAGCAACAATGATCGTTGTGCCTGTAAGCAACGATCGTTGTGATTACAATGAACGTGGAGCATGGCAACAACTATAATTGTTAATTGGCCAAATTTTACCAAAAGTTATAGAAAGTTACACGAGCCATTTGATCCACAACAAGCATCAACAAAGACCATGACCATCCACAACAATTGTTGCTATTCACAGTGGGTCGTGGATATTCTTCAGAAGTAAAGCTTCTCAAAGCTGCAATGATTGTTGCACTTTCAACAACGATCGTCATGCCTCATCAGCAACAATCGTTGCGCATGTTTCAGTAGCATTTAATACACTTGTTTTTAAAAGGTAAAAAGTGGGTGTAAACAGCTATTTTAGCATTAAATGCAACTCTAACAGTCTAAAACTTGAGAGAGAATATAAGAACACATCTCTAAATCATTTGAGATATAATCAACAATTCTCTTTGTATTAATTGCTTGAGTGATCCTCTTTTTAGTTAGAAAAACCTAATTTTCATTTATTACTCATTGTTGTTGCTTGTTGAGCATTAATTGCTCTTTAAATTCCTTGTAAATTTGTACGTGGGTTAAGTGAGGTTTATGAATTCGTTTGTTTGAAAGGTTTAAGTGTTACCCTAAGAAAAACACTTAGAATCAAAGGGTTTCTAGTGAAAAAAACACTTGGGATAGGTTAGAGGTTTTAGCCTTTGAAAAACTCCTTATATATGGTTTAGAGTGAGCCTAAACTCTTGTAATTTGGTTGATTGATTAGTAGACATCCCAATTGGAGATTGGGGAGTGAACATAGGGATTGGATGAAATCCCAAACCACTATGTATATTGTGTTTTGTGGTTGAATGTTTTAAGTTTTTATTTTTCACTAATTAAGCAATTATTTAATTCTCCAACCAATTCACCCCTCGTGGTTGGCAAAGGGATTTCATATAATAATTTCATTTTATTAATTTTGATAGTATTCATCGAGAAAAATGTTCAATTTTTATATGAGCTATTTCAATTTTGAGAAAAATAAAAAATGAATATATATTTAAAATTTATAAAATAATGTATATATCATTAAAATAAAATAAAATTTTATACATGTTAAACTAATTTTAATAATATGAAATAAAATTTATTATTATTTATATTTATAAAATATATATTCAACTCACTTAGAAATATATAATTTTTGGTTATTTTTATTTATAAAATAATAAACATGTTTTTTTTTTATGTTGAGCATATATATGTGTAGGAATTAAAAAGATGATATTTATAGTTAAAATTTAATATTTTAAAAGTTAGAAGCGACATTTCAACCTTATGAGAAACATTGAGCTTATACTTAAGCCGGAATAAACTTAAGAGCATATATACTCCTAGAACACTTTAGGGTGACTTTTGTACCTTGATTAAAGAAAGTCATTTTTAGATTAAAAAACCAATAAAGACTTATGTGTATTTTGAAATAGTTTAAGGGTCTATTTATACCTTTGACCTTTAAAGATATACATTTTTTTATTGATAAATGTAATATTAATATTTTATGTATTTACATTGCATATATATATATATTAAAAGTTTAATAGCAAAAAAATTTATAATTAAAACCTAAAATTTGAACCTTATAAGAAATATTAAGTTTATTTAAGCCAAAATAAACTTTAAAGGTATCCTAAAATTAAATATTGAAGTTATTTTTTGCCTTTCACTAAAGAAAAAGGTTTAAAAAATATTAAGGGCTTATGTGCACTCTGAGCATAGTTAGGGGTGTATTTATAGCTTTGGCAAAAAAAAAAGAAAAAAACTAGAAGCCTATAGGTAGAGATAGAGATACAGTGAAGTGAATTCTGTTAATAGTTACCGAGTTCCAGAATCAAGCAATGTCTTTGCTACTCTCCTTTCAGTCACTTCCACTTATATCATCACCGATCATCCCTCGCATTTCCCCTTTTTCTTCCTCCTTACCATCTCTTCTACGACACCGTTTCAATCGAAAGCTAAACAGCAACAATCACCACCATCAACAGCTTCCTCCTCCCTCCAATTCTTATACCTCTTTCAGGTACCCAATTCTCTGTTGCTCCTCTTCAATGCCTCTAAGTCAAGAATTCTCCTCTTCTACTGCTTCTGAGGTTGTATTACTTGTAAATTTTGCACCTTTTCAATATTGTACTATAATAACCAATAATAATTTAGATTGCCTTTTTTTTTTTTTTTTCTTTTTTACAGTTTGAATGTTTATTAATTTGCTTTGATTTTCATTTTCAGGATTGCTTGTTGTACTCGAGGGCTCTCTGGGTATCAAAATCTATAATTGCTTGGCATGTGGATGTTGCTGACAATGATGGTTTTTGCTTTTTATATGCTAGTCAGTCTGCTTCTTTATCTGTTACTGCTTCTGGCATTCAAGGTTTGAACTTTACTACCTAGTTGTTTGATAAGTAGGGCAGATGAACATGTTCTCGTTGACATTGAATAGATTGTGAGGTCCTAAATGGAACTATTTTGTACATGTTATGTTGATTCAAGCTGTGAAATTCTCTGTGTAATGCATCAAGTGATTGTTCCTAGCATGTGATGTGATCTCAATGTTTACAGGCCATGATGCGGAAGTTAAGCTTGAGAAATGCGATGATGGGCTTCCGGATAATGTAAGATAATTAATAAATTTTTTTTATTCTTTGCGAATAGTTGTCCTTGATGACAACTTGGTTCTGATGTATGATATTTTTACCATTATTGATTTGCATTTCATGGTTTCTCATTGAGGATAGCTTTTAGTTGAGTTGTTTCTTGAATTTAAAATCTATAGGTCATGGCAAAGTTTCCACATATTCGGGATTATAGAGCTTTCAAAGTGCCATCTACTGTTGATGCAAAAGCTCTTCTCAAATGCCAATTAGCAGTGGCATCATATCAGGGTGAGTGCTTTGTGGAACTTGTTTTTTCTTTTGTAATTCATGCTAATGTCATTGTAGAACTATGTACTTGCCTGAGGGCATTGATTAGTTTGTCAATGTTGATAAATATTTTGGACTTCTAACCATGGAGGTGCACAATGAAATTCAAGGGTGTCCATCTCAGGAAAAAAAATGTCAAGGAATATGTTATCTCTGAAAATTCTTCCTCAAGATCCCTTTTGGCAAGACCATAATTGGATTATACTTCCTTAGAATTGAATATCTTATTACTTTAGTAACTCATTATTCCCATAACCAAACAAAGCTAAATTTACATCATTCACAGCAGTTAGCTTAGTTGCTTATCAGATCAGTCATTTAATCCGCATAGTGGCATTAGGATGCGCTGATTTTAGCTATGTACTGGATATACATGACTTGAGCATTATGTGAACCAATGTTCATCATTCAGTCACATAGTTGTGCTCACTCCTTTTCTTTTGTTTAAACAGCTGATGGGAAATTTAGCAATGCTACTGGTCTGCAGTTACCTGGTATTTTGGATGATTTATTCTCATATGATGGTCCACTTGGTGCACATTATTCAAAAGACGCCGTATCACTCTATCTTTGGGCTCCCACTGCTCAAGTATGTGAAATTTTAGATATGACTCATATTGTCTTGTTTAAACCTGCTCTCAGTATGTCTTCCACTGCATAATCAACTATATTTTTTTCCCCTCAAATCAGGCAATTCAGGTCTGTATTTATAGGGATGCGTTCAGCAAGGATCCCCTGGAAGTTGGTCAGCTTGAGGAGGTTAATGGCGTTTGGAGCATAAAAGGACCACAAGATTGGGAAGGTTGTTATTATGTGTATGAAGTATCTGTCTACCATCCTAGCACCTTACGCATTGAAAAATGCTATGCAAATGATCCATATGCTAGAGGGTATGCTGGTTGTTTCAGTTTGCCAACAATTCTGTGAAAATAGTTAAGTTGTGACACACTCAGATATTGGTGTAGCATTACTAATTAATATATAAACATGTATAAATTTGTACCATGATCCATTTATGCACTCAGTTAGTGAACTTGTAAGCTTGCTGATGTAAATCTTCTGTTTGATTATGGTTCATGGTTAGATCAGGCTCTCATCAGATGGGAAAAAGACATTATTGGTGAATCTAGTTTCTGATTCATTAAAACCTGAAGGATGGGATAATTTAGCCGAGGAAAAACCCAGTTTACTTTCTTTCTGTGACATCAGTGTCTATGAGTTGCATATAAAGGATTTTAGGTAAATACACTCTTTCATTTCTATGTAATTCTCTTGTTTCAACATATCTTACTGCTATATGAGAGAAAAGGACCACTAATCCGTGGCCTTTTTAGCAAAAATTGCTAGATTTGCTTTTATTTTATTTAGTTTAATATGTTCACCGGATTCTTGGAGCTTTACAATTCTACCATGCTTTTGCTTCTATTGCAGTGCCAATGATCATACTGTGCATCCTGACCTTCAGGGTGGTTATCTGGCCTTTACTCTTGAGGTAGTTCTGTTCTTTCAATAACTATGCTAAACTCTGTTAAATTTAGGAGAATATGAAGGTTTTCTATTTGGTAATTTCATTCAACAAGTATCATCAAAGCTGAGATGATTGAAATGCTTCTATATTTCCGTTAGTTTAATTTCCATTTCCAATTATATTGAATGGAATATCATATTTTATTTTATTATAATGCAGCATCAGAAAATTGGTAGTCATCAGCGTAGTTTGTCCCATGTTTAAATAGAAGATATTATTTCACAGATTTTAAGAGCTTTAACTGTGATTCACATAATATTCTTATCAAATGATCTGTTACTTTATTCCACTTTGAACCAAATGCTTCAAACTCAGTGCCAATAGTCACAAGACCCTTTAGACACTTTGGTTGGTGGTGAGGTTACATCTGTAATCTTGTTTTTGTGTTGTGCTGGTTTTGTAATTGATTGATATAAGTTGAATATAAATCATGGATGCTTTTTCTTTAATTCATGCTCTTATCATCATAAGTTCAGTCAGTTTCTTCAATGTCCTTCATTATACATAATTTGCAAGTTGTGCCAAAGCATTATTTAGAGATACATTACAGATATTTGGGATTTTTTTTTACCTAATTCCATCCCTTCTGCTAGCTTCTGAAATATATGAGAGCTTTTCACTGAAGAGTCTTCAGCTAATTTAGCTCTAGTTTTTCCAATTTGAATGGTAACTATTCTAAAAAATTCATGATGTCATCCATTTGCTACTTTCCATACCAAAATGGTTCACGGTACAGTTAGTTAATACCCTGGGTGCATGATGCAGCTCTGATTATATTACTGCTACCACAACCATTTTGTGATGCATTTTGCCTGATTTATAATTAGGTGACTAAGACCTATTTTAACCTTGATAGAAATAGGAAGGAACACGGTTTTAATTATAAGGGTTTTTCGGTTATGTTTCACAAATTATAAATAACTGATATAGAAGTGTATCATTTAATTTTGGTAAACAAATTCTGCTTGAAGGATTCAGCAGGTGTACATCATCTTAAGGAATTATCAAATTCTGGCATCACTCATGTTCATCTGCTGCCTACCTTTCAATTTGCTGGTGTTGATGATGTCAAGGAGAATTGGATGTGTGTGGGTAAGCACATTTCTTACTTTAAAGTTTAGTTATTAAGTTCTGCTTTAGTCCAAATTCTAAAATGATTTAGGATGCTTCTCTACGCTATTCCATCTGTTCACCTTTCTGAAAGTCCATTGTTCTGATGGTGATGTACTCCATTAACTTTCTTTTTACCCTTTGTTTTAATGGTTTGTGTCCATTTTTGGAATATGATATCCTTTGGCACATATCTTGTTATTGTTTTTTCACTCATATCTATCACACACCGAGGCTTTTGCAGATTACAAGATACTAGAAAATTTACCACCAGATTCAGTTGAACAGCAAGCTCAGATCTCAGCTGTTCAAGATTATGATGGGTATAATTGGGGGTATGTTACAAGAAAAGTCTTTATGAATTTTATGGTGAATTAACATCAATACAATATTTTACTTTGTCTTCTTCACCTTGTGAAGGTACAATCCTGTTCTTTGGGGAGTCCCTAAAGGAAGTTATGCCAGTAATCCAAATGGTCCTTCTCGCACAATTGAGTTCAGAAAGATGGTTCAGGTTTGGACTTCATGTTAGCTCTTTTTTTTTCCAATTTTGCCCCCTCATTTTCCAGTGACTTAAAATAGATATTTTTTTTCTTCTATGAAATAGATTTTGTTTTCTATGTGATCATGGATTGGACCACAGTTTTATTGATTTAGGAGCTATAGGTAGTGAACTACGTTAATGCTTGAAGGTATTCTCATAATTGATTCTTACTGATTGCAGGCACTTAACCGCATTGGTCTTCGTGCAGTGTTGGATGTTGTCTATAATCATTTGCATGGAAGTGGGCCTTTCAGTGAGAATTCTGTTCTTGATAAGGTTCTGATTTTCTATCCATGTCCAATACCTAATTAGGCTTTTCTAAATTATAAAATGTTGTCTGTTTATGGTTGGGAACATAATTTTATTCTCGTCTAGTTAATACAGTTATTATACTTTTTTATCCCTATGTTGTTGTGACTTTTTATGTTCTCTTTAGATTGTTCCAGGTTATTATCTGAGAAGGAACAATGATGGACTTATTGAAAATAGTACATGTGTGAATAACACTGCAAGTGAACATTATATGGTTGAAAGATTGATCATTGATGATGTTTTGAACTGGGCTGTTAACTATAAGGTACTTTGTTCACTGTATACTTTTGCTTAAATAATATACATGAATAGAGCAGCTTTGGTAATCTTGTGTTGAATTTCACAATATTTCTCCTTTATAATTTGTTATAAAAATCTTCTAAGATTGTATTGTGATTTGTTACTGGTTTAAGGCAGAACTTCTGAAATTTTAAGTACGTTTGGCTTTTTCTCTCTGGATTTGAACAGGTGTTTTCATAACCTATCCGTAGGATGGCTTGTCCTTTTCTTATTTTCTTTTTCCTTTTCTCAGGTTGATGGATTTCGCTTTGACCTCATGGGACATATAATGAAGAGTACAATGGTATATGACTTCCATTAGTATTGTTTTCGTTTGAATTTATTTTTGAGTTCGCATAGACAATAAAGTATTTTACTTCTTGAAGGTCAGCCGATTGATATATTTAGTTACTTCTGCTGTTTGTATCAAACATATGAAGATGCTAGGAAACACTGTTTTTTTTGCCATTGCATCACAAATAAAAGGAGTTGGGAATGTGATTCCACTTGCAGTAGAAATGAGAAAGTACTCCATGGAATGTTTTCTGATGATGCATAGTCTGTTTACTTATGAAATGATGCCATCTAATATCGAGTGCATTTGATGCTCATACAAATTCTTGTAAGCATTGAGATGTGGTGCTATCATAATAAATGCACTAGAGATATATACAACCAAACATTTGTTATTTGTTCATAGGTAAAAGTGAAACATGCACTTCACAGCCTAACAATGGAAAAAGATGGAGTTGATGGTTCACATATCTATATGTAAGTCCATAGTCTTCACACATTATTGGTTCTAGCATCTATATGCTGCAACATATTTTTTTTACTTAATAGTAATAATAACAATACCGCATAGCTATTATTTTGGGGGGCTACAGTTTGACGACATGGTTGGGCAGTTGGACACTTGTTGCTTCTGATGCACATATCAATATCCTAATTTGGCTAGATTGACATTGCTGTTTGTAGATATGGTGAAGGTTGGGACTTTGGTGAAGTTGCTAATAATGGTCGTGGAATAAATGCCTCACAGTTCAATCTTGGTGGAACTGGAATTGGGAGGTACTATTTTTTTTTAAATTTCTAATATTGACTTCTCACATCAAAAACCGAACGTTAGAAGAATTAAGCAATAGCATCCAGCATCAATCAATATTGCATAATTAGCCTCTCAAGAATTGAAGGGATTGTAATTTATTTTATGCTTCTTGGAACTGGTTTGTATAGCTTGGAAAACTCTGATTGTTTAAAAAATTAGAGATCACATTTTTTTTTTGTATGTCTGGTATAATTAGCTAATTCCAATTATAGATGCCTAAAATTTTGCTTGCTTTTGTATGTTTTTTTTTAAATAATCTTCACTTTGAGGATTTTATTTATTCATTAAGTTTTATGAAGCACTTTGGTTTCTTAAAGTATGTAGAATTTATTTGCAGTTTCAACGATCGAATTCGGGATGCAATGCTTGGTGGATCTCCATTTGGCCACCCTCTTCAGCAAGGTTTTGTGACTGGTCTAATGTTGCAGGTATTCAATTTCTAAGGAAGCGCACTTTTATCATGGTTATGCTCATTCTAAAGCCTGTTTATTCAAAACTGAGAAGATAATGTTTGTTTTCGAGTGACTTTCTGTTGTTGTACTTGCATATCCATTAGAAATTGATCTCTGTTTCTGGAAGATTTTGTTGAACATCTCAAAGTCCAACTATTGCATGCAGTAACATCCGGTGATTGATGGCCCTCTTTTCAAGCTTATCTGTAAATATTCTGGATGTAGAAATGCCTGATATGGGTTTTGAGTGCTCTGAGAAGTTCCCCCCCTTCTCTGTAGAATATAAAGGTTTTAAGTTGGAAAGCCTGTAACATGAGATGAGAACGTCGGGGTCTCTATAGGTTTGGTCCTTTGGCAGAGATGGAGGCAGGAATTAAGTTGGTGGGAAAGAAGGGGAGGGGCAGTTGTACAAGTTTTTTTCCCTTTTTTCTGCAATTAGAAATAGAGATGTTCTATTGATAAGCTCTAATGACATCTGCTCCAAAATAGCTGCTTTTTTTCAATTAGATTGAGGCATGAGGTCCATTTTGATATCTTTTTAATTGCTGATGATTAAGTTTCTGAAGCAAAAACGCTGGGAGTGAGGGCCTCATGGACAAAATGCTGTTGTAGCACGTGAAACTGGCCTAATTTTTGTTCTGTTTTTTTTTTCCCCTTAACAGCTTGGCAGGAGTTGGCCTGTAAACAGATTTCAACATGCTCAATTTAGCTTTAGATGCACCCTTCATCCATCCCCTGTAAAGTTTCTAAATAAACATTTAGTCCTGCATCAGCTTATAAATTATATATCTAAGCTTACTCCTTAATGTAAACAGTTCAAGATGCAGAGAGAGGTCATATGTTATCAGTAAGATGATCACCCTTTTGTAGTATACAGCAGGAGAAATTAAATGATAAATAAGAAATTTCCTCTAGTTATGTTAGCATCTTGCTAGGATACATATGGGGACAATTGTCTCCACTAGATTGGTTTAAGATTGAATCATGAATTCTTTTGTTATATTTTTGGTCGTTTTCTTCAACTAGTTTAATAGGTTGTAATATTGTCTCCACTAGACTGGTTTAAGATTGAATCATGAATTCTTTTGTTATATTTTTGGTCGTTTTCTTCAACTATTTTAATAGGTTGTAATAAGTTCAAAACTTGCTATTTGTAACATCCTTCTATGCAACATATTGAGTGTGGCTTGGTCAGATGCTTTCTGGAAATAGCTCCTGTGAATGCATGCATTTGACAATTTTGATATCAGATGGTAAAGTTGTAAAGATCAATTGTTGTTTCATTTTCAGCCTAATGGTTATGACCATGGAGGAAAAGACGTTGAGAAACTCATGCTTACCACAGCAAAGGATCACATCCAGGTCAGTCATTGTAATTTGTCTCCTGTATTTAGTGATGATAAATGCTTGAATGAATTGTCAGCTGTTAGAATTAATAATCTGCCTGGACGCCTTGCACAATCAATATGCTTGGGAACATCTTAGCACCATGAAGAATATAATATTTAGCTTGTATGATTCTTTTCGCGGACAAAAATTGATGTGGACTTGTGTAGGTTGCCCTTTTGGTAAAGGGTTAAGGTGTTAACAAACTTGTAACCTCATGCATAGTTAAATACTCTTTGTCCTTGTGGAGTAAGTATGACAAGAATCGTACCGGAGTACACAGATTTTCTCTGAGAATATTAACTAGGCAAAGATGACAATCATATTACTTCTCTGATCAATGGAAAAAAAAAATTTCCAGCATGAGATTGCATATCGTAGAAAAATAATGTATTAGCAATTGGATGTTGTTGAAGTTTCTAATCTCAAGGGGTTGGTCAGCTGATGAGCTATCTTTGGTTCAGCCTTACTGTGAACTGTTGGGTTTTGTTTGAAATCACACTGTAACCTCTACAGTAGCCTACCTAAAGAGGTATGGTGGGCCCAGAGATAATCTGGTTCCAAACAATGTCCTCACACCTTGTTTAGGATCAAGGGAGAAAGAAGAGCATTTTATCTGATTTGGTTGAATGGGACTGTTTCTTCAGTGTCGATTTTCAGTTATTTAACTCTTGATAATTTTTCTTTTTCTTTTTGTCTTACATCATCTTTTGAGGTCAGGGAACTGATGAACAATATTAAGGTATGAATAATAATCCATATTAAGGTATCAATAATAATCCATATTAAGGTATCAATAATAATCCAATTCATTTTAGCACCTACAAAAATAAAAATAAAAAAAGACATGTTAAAGCTTTTTAACCCCCAATTTCTTTCAAATTCTGGAAATGTTCATTTTGAAGTTTCTAACTCCATTTTTACTGGCACTAAAGAGGAGACAAAAAAATGAGGCACTTATTCTTCTCAAAAGATCTTTTCATCACTTGCAGCTTAGATTTTTAGTTAAACCCACTCTTTTCTCCTAAATCGGGTGGCTTTCATTTAGATAATTGTAAATTATGATTTTGTCCCTTAGATTAAGGCTAAATTAATTGCTTTCTTATAGTCCAGGTTGGGATGGCAGCTAATTTGAGGGATTTTGTACTGATCAACAGTGAAGGCAAAGAGGTACAAATTCTTCTTCTGAATCGTGCATTATATTTTGCTGCTGTTTATATTTATTTGACATTTAAAGTGGCATTAAATATACATTGTCTACACAAATTTTGAAATCATGCTTTGTTATGTATTTATAGTCATGTCCAATTTTGATGTTCTTATCACTTCCATGGATGCTGGGAATTTTTTTTTTGGACAGTGTAACTAGCATTCTCATCCTTTGCTCAGTGTGTGAGGTCACCTTACAGCCTGACACAAAAAGTACTTGTTATTTGGCAATGTGATGAATGCAGTTCATTACACCTATTATACAATCAATAGGAAATAAATTTGGGCCTAAGAAACAACTTCTGCATAATGGTTTACTTGATCTTTTCATAATCAATGTGTATGCAGATGCAAATACGTAGATCTACATATTACCTACTGGGCTTATGATATATTTTACTGTATTTTCTGCCTTAAGAATTTTTTTCATTTTTTTATTGCTTTTTTCCGTATTTACACCAGATCTTATTTTGGTGGGCTGCTTTTTTCCAGGTAAAAGGATCAGAGATATCAACTTATGGTGGAACACCTGTTGCATATGCTTTATGGCCCTCAGAAACAGTAAGGATCTTGATTGGTATTTATGGTTATGTTTCAAATCAATTTGAAGCATTTACTTATGTTTCAAGAGCTATGTCACATCCTGCATAATTCAGTGCCACCACTTGATATATCCTACCAGAGATTATTACCTTTCTATTGCTGCAAATTTGCAGCAGATATTCCTGGTAAGAAGGGGCACAATGTATAAGAATCCAACTGTATTTTGGAGGAAATAAACCCATTGTTGACTTCATTATTATAGGTCATTAAATCCTACATTGGTTCCATTTAAATAATCGGATAAGTGGCATCATAATGTGGAGCTTACCATCCACCATCATTACTTGATACAATTAGTTGTTCTTTCAAGTACACATATTTTTTGGTATTTCAAGTGCATTTATTTTATTGAATATGAAGTGTATTTTTTAAGTAAATTTTTTATTTAGTTAATGACAAAGGTAGACCTGTAGGTGTCAGTTATTCTTGTTATGTTCAATCGAATAAAATGTAAGATCATCTCAACTTCCTCTATGTGCTTATCTTGTTATGTTCAATCGAATAAAATGTAAGATCATCTCAACTTCCTCTATGTGCTTATCTTGTACCTAACAACATCCACTCTTGTAATGAAAACTGTAACTCAGTCTGTTCACTTATCATGGTTCAGCTCTAGGAATGGGTGTTATGGGGAGGCCTGTAGTTTGCTTTTCCATGATAAGTTTTCTGGTTCATCTTCTCAAATTTAATAAAATTACTTATAAAAAAAAAATCAAATTGTTGGCTTCAACAAATTGACACCATGCTACTTAAAATTTTGAAAACCTTCAGCGCCGATATCTTCCAAATACAAAGGAATTATGTGATATTCCTGTGACATTTAACTGAGAAGACCTCATCTTGTAAATTGCAATTTTTTCAAATATAATGCTGTGTAAGTGTGATTTTCTAGGCACTTAGAACATGAGATTTATAATCATAACTGTTATGCAAGTGTTGCTGGTTGGACATTTCAATATCTTATTTTTCTGTGCACACAGGAGTGGAATTCTTTTAATGGAGTTTCTTAAGATGCTCATTGGTGTGCAATGTTGAATCTCATTTGCTGTCATTTTTGGTTTGGAATTTATCTGAAAGTTGTTTGCGACTGATTTATGCTAGATTAGTCATCATTATTCTGAATATCTAACAGCATAATGTGTCCTTCAAAACCAATACGTGCACAGATAAGAAACATACTGTTCTAATGTGCTGGCTGATTTAATCTGTTGATTTTTCAGATTAATTATGTTTCTGCTCATGACAATGAAACCCTATTTGACATTGTGAGCATGAAGGTACACTCCATGTGTTCATTCAAAAATTCAATATTTTTTCTAATATTATTTCGTTTTCGATCTCTGCTCTGGCTGGTCTATTGCTTGTAGACTGAGATGATCTATAATGACACAGAAGTTTTTCTTCTAACTCAGCCCTTGCTTGTAGGCTCCGACAGAAATTTCTATTGACGAGAGATGCAGATTAAATCATTTGGCGACAAGTATAATTGCACTGTCACAGGTGAGTCTGCTCCTTTGTATTGAACACTAAATATTACCATTTTCTACATTATTTTTGCTTCTTGTTTCAACTTCCTTAAACATGCAATTCAAGGTTATCACTGTTGCTTGTCTCCTTGGAACTTGTAATGTCACGGATGCTCCTTGCCATTTTTCTCCACTCCCCATCCCTATGTTGTTGAGGCTCATTCATAGTTGTTAAAGGTGAAGGGACTAAGGTGTCCTAAGGGCTAGGAATCACGGTGTAAGTTTCAAGCATGTGGCTGAAATACTTAGGGTGTAAAAATTAAACCACCACCACAACAAAGACAAAGAAAAGCTCATGTAGTAAAATTACTGACATTAAATTGCATAAATCCAATGTTTTCTAGACAAATAAATATTAGAATAAAGATGTTATATGTAAAATAAAGGGTAATTTTTCTTGTATGAAGTAGAAACAATCCCAAATAGAGAAGCTTCTTTTGGCTTTTTCATTGTCCCTTTGTGCCAACTTCACTAGCTATAGCAATCCCATCATGTCTGGTAATAATGTAAACAATTCATTTTTTTCCCCTTGATGTTCTTTTTCATTTGATACGGTGTGCATTGAAGCATGGGAAGCTCATTTTCTTTTTTAAATTAGTGATAATTTGAAAAGGGAGAATTAGAATTGTTAGTTGACTTTCTATATCTAGTATTTGCCTAGTTTAAGATTGACTGATTTGTGCCTAAATTATAGGCTAACTTATAGTTGTTTCCATATTACTTGCATAGTAGACTTTCCTAGTAGGACTCTTGAATACATGTATATATATATGACCTAAAGTTGTAACCATTCATACATAAAATACAATATCTTTTCTCTACAAATTCTGCCTGTTTACAAAATAATTGGCCAATATGTTTCAGAAACCTATTCCATTGTATTAGTAATAATTTAGATGTCAGTCTGGATTTAGGACTAATATCTTTAGAGATTCTGTAGTTTTTTTTTTCACAATTATCCTTAATGGCAGATGAATGTATTGCAACATATATTTTCTTTATTGCAAACGTACTTATTCAAGATTATTCACCACATGACTTAGCTACGAAATCATATTCGCATCCTGCTATAGTTCATGTGTATGGAAAATGTAGATTACAATAAATGAGCAGAACAAAAATCATAAGGTTAGGAGGAATCGTGGAATATCTGTAGAAGCAAGAAAACTTAGCTAACAACAAGAATAAGAATTGTTGAGTAATTGAGTTCATTGATTTGCCATTGATATTGTGAAGAGAAATGAATTTGGTTATTTTTTTGTTTATATGATTTTCTTTGACTAGGTCCCATCTTTAAGTTATTTTTTTTTTGCTTGGAATTGGAAGAAATGAATTGGACCAATCCTTTAAATTTATGTTTTCCCTCTGAAATCTTGGAGTGAAGCAGAACATAATATGTAGTAGTACAACTTTCTTTATAAGTTCATTCTTTTTGGCAGTCCA
>CANYLF011424593.1:0-14448 GCA_948193215.1 Bocquillonia castaneifolia | reverse complement strand
TTTTGCCACGTTTCATGTTTTTTTTTTGAGTGGTTTTTGGTTGGATATATGCTTATCGGTGAACGATGATACTTGTCTTCATAGATGCCGCAAGTTAGAATCGAAATTGCTAAGCTACTAATTATTTGACTGGACTATTTTTTTTTTATTTTCTCACATTATTAATTTACTATAGAAAAAAAAAACGTTTTCTTATTTGTTGAGAATAACATACTGTATATATATACAATTGGCCGATAATATTTCAATTAATTATATATTGTGAGTGAATTCATTAAAAATATACAATATGCAAATTTTTATTCTTCCAATTTAACACACTTATTTGTTGAATTTCTGAGAAATTAATCACGAAATTGATCAGTCAAATAACCAGATTAGTATATTTATCAACTAAGCCCACTTTGAATAAAGAAAATCACTCTCAAAAAATTTAGAAAAAAAAAGGAAAAGAAAAAGAGTAGGTCCACTTTGAGGTGTGTTCTAGCCATGAAAGAGAATGACAAACAAAATATTGAGGGAAGAAAATGTACTTTCTTTTTCTTTTTTTTTTTTGAACATAAGGAAGAAAATGTACTTGAATCTACTATTTTGTGTGTGTGTGGTTCACTTCTCTTGCTTGACAAGTCTCTATTAGTCTATTTACACAAGTAATTTACTTTTAATTGGAATCGATATATATTAACTAAAGGTCTCTTTCCTTAAAAAAAAAAAGAGAGTACATTATTAGGTAAATTTCTTAATAAAAATGATTTTAATATTGCAGTTTGATTGTAATTTTTTTTAAAAATATTTATTTTATATTTTTTCAAAGATATTAAATATATAATTGTATTTCACTAAAAATATATTAAATATAGAAAATTACATGAAATGGAAAAAAATTTAATTTTGTTTCAGTAAATTTATTCATATATCAATCGCTATGTGTATGTATGTATACATATACATTTATATAGATGTGTGTATACATATATTATTTATACATATATACATATATATGTATACATACATATATACACACATATATGTATGTATGTTTGTATATATTTGTGTTTATATATATAATTTATTCATATTTTTCTATTTTCTTTCATAAATTTATAACAATAAAAAATAATTTCCCTTAAACATATTTTTCTTAGTTACTAACTTACTATATAAGTAGTAGTATGTAAAAAAAAAAAAAAAAGGCTATGTGAATGTATTGCGCTCGATTCAACATAAACAGCTAAAGTCAAAGTCATTATGCTTTATTTGTTGCAATTGAAAAGACACAGTCAAGGTCAACTGCAACAGTCAAAGTCAAGCTATATAGGGAATCCAAATCCAAATGTGAGTAAATGAAAAATGGGATATGCCATTTTCACCTTGGTATAATCTACGAAATTTTTTTCATGGGGTAATGGGATATTTGATGTTTGAACTTTTCAGAATTTTACAATTGAGTGTTTAAATTTTTTTTTTTTTCATTACAATTAAGTGTTAGAACTTGTAAAATAATTACGAAAAAGTTTCTTAGCAGGTTATTGCTGAAATAAAACTTTAGTTTGATCCTTAAACTTATATTTACATAATATTTTTTTCCAAAAAATTGATTTTATTTATAAAATTTAATTTTTAATATACTTCAATTTTATTAAAAAATCATAATAATTAATATTTACTTCATTTATTTTATTTTTTTTCTTACATTTAAATCAATATTTTTAGTAGCTTTATTTTTTTAAATATATTTAATTGTAGTGACTAAGAGTAATTTTTTAACTACATAAATTTAGAAATTAAGATGCTAAATTATATAATATAACATAATTAAAAAATTAAAGGTGATTAAAATATTATAATTTTGTTATATTTCAATTTAAAAAAATTAAATAAAATTATTAAATTTATTATGTTGTGTTACGAAAAATTGTTTGAAAAATTTATCATTCCAAAATTTTAAGAAAAATTTATATATATATATATATATATATATATATATATATATATATATATATAATTATAATTAAACTAAATTTTAATTTTTATTGAAACTAATTGTGTAGAAAATTATATTTATTTTTATGCTTTCTTTATCGTGAATAACATAAATATATTTCAAAAAAAATTATAACATTTTATAAAAATTATTTTTTTAATGGATTTAAAGAGTATAAATAATTTTAATAACCAAACTAATTAAAATTTTCTTATTAATTGGATTGTCAACAATAAAAAATTCCGTAATGGAATGAAAATAAAATAATTATTTGGGGGTTTAATAGAATAAAATAATTATAAAAGGACCTAATAGAATAAATTTAAAGTATAGGGGCCTAATAGAAAAATTATAATTGTCATATATTATAGGCAACTTGTTGGTAACCTGCTAAAAACACTATATTGTAATTATTTTAGAGGTTGCAATACTTAATTGTAATAAATAAAAATTCACACCTAATTATAAAATTTTGAAAAGTTCAGACACTAAATATGTCATTATCCCTTTCGTCATCATTAATTTTAAGTTAACTCGTTAATTATAGTACTAACAAAGAATTTACATTTTTTTTGTAACAAAGAGACCTGATAAATGTTCTTCTTCCATCTTTTCTCACAGCACATGTATAGTACGTAGTATCATGTTTTACTCATTAATTTCTGCTAATTGATTGTTAATGAGTCCGAGAAAAAGTATGTAACCATTATGCAATCTTTGAGAGGACTTATTTTGACATGTACATGTACTATGATACTTAGAAGATGTTGACTAGTAATAATCATAATAATAATAATAATAATGATAAACAGGTAACATATCCAAACATGATGGAGTTCTTTGAGAGTCTTGGAGTAGATATGGAGTTATCTGATATGTCATTCTCAGTTAGCTTAGACAATGGCAATGGTTATGAATGGGGTAGCAGAAATGGCCTGTCAGGTTTGTTTGCACAGAAATGCAATGCACTAAATCCGTACTTTTGGCAAATGATTCGTGAAATGATCAAGTTTAAGAGTGATGTTCTCAGGTCAGTCAAGACATTTTATGTCACTCTTCTTCTTCTTCTTAATTTTTAGAATGTTGAGGACAATCCTGACAAGTACTTTGTTTTACTTAGTTATCTTGAAGAGCTTGAGAGCAATCCTGACATTGACCGGAATGAAACATTGGGGAATTTCATCAAGTCGCGTGGTTATTCTGAGTTATTTCAGAAGGCTTATCTTGTGAGACTTTGCGTAAATTCTTCGATTCATTTCTGTTTCCCGTCTGTTTCTTGTCCTGTCTGTTACTTACTGTGTTGTTTGTAGGTTCCAATGTGTGGTTCGATATGGTCGTGCCCCTCGGAAAATGTTAGGAGCTTTTCTGCTTTCTCTATTCTTTCATTTTGCCGCAATCATCATCTACTTCAGGTATACATTCTTTCTGTTACAAGTTGAATGTATAATATACTTATATATCAATTTGATGCAGGGATGGTATAAATATGTCTACTGCAATTTACATCAAATCTTCTTTTTGCAGCTCTTTGGCCGCCCGCAATGGCTTACTGTCAGATGGCGATCACATTCTTATGTGAAGAAGGTGCTCGTTTAATTGCTTTAGAATGCTGCAAGTTTCATATTGTCAATGTTATCTGAACAAGTTTTCAGAAAATGTCTAATAAAGGTTGAAATCCAATATATCAGGTCAAAGAAAGGCTCGAAAACTGGGGCTGTGTAATAAGAACTGGTTGTAAAGTACGCTCTGTTACTACCGATGATGAGGGTAAGCGGTTATAGTAATCATTGTTATCATATTGTAAATTGGAAAATTTCTGCTGAAAATTTAGGATTTATGAACTTCACTATGCAGCATTTGTCCATGCTATTGATTGAAAGCTGCAAGGAGTTCTAAGATCAAACATTGAGAACAATTGTTTTTAGCCAATAATAATACCTTTGCCAATGTGATTTTAGTAGTGATTGTGACATTGCTTTAGCAGGCTGCACAGTGTTATGTGGAGATGGTTCTGAAGAAAAATTCAACGGGTGCATAGTTGCTGCTCATGCCCCAGATGCTTTGGAACTATTGGGAAACCAAGCAACATTTGAGGAAAAAAGAATACTCGGCGCTTTCCAATATATGCATAGGTGTGCTTTTACACTTCTGCTGCATCTTCAATCAACCATTTGGCTGTACCAGTCATCTTAACAGGCATAGACATTACTTACTCAAATCCGCTATAAATGTTACGAATCTTCATTGCAGTGAAATCTTTCTTCACCGTGATATAAAATTTATGCCCCAAAACACAGCAGCATGGAGTGCATGGAATTTCTTAGGAAATAATGACAATAAAGTATGCCTGACTTACTGGTTGAATGCGCTTCAGGTCTGTACATGTTTTCTTTGGGAAATATAACTAGCGCTGCTGTTATAAATTTATTTGCGGAACATCCTGAGCAGTTCTTAATCTGATTTTTAAATGCTTCAACTCTTGCAGAATCTTGGTGACACAGGTCTTCCATTTCTTGTGACGCTCAATCCTGATCGTGAACCAGATCATGTCTTACTAAAGTGGTCAACTGGTCATCCAGTTCCATCTATAGCGGCCTCCAAAGCCTCACTCGAGCTTGAACAGATTCAAGGCAGCAGAGGACTTTGGTATTGTGGAGCATACCAGGGTAAGTTATTCAATTTAATTCTTGTTAAATTTCCACAAGAATTTACTTCAAATCTTTCAGGGTCAATTTGTTAGCAGATTTGGTTAATGATCATTAATCATCATCTATCTGTTATATTTCATTGTTTCAGGTTATGGTTTCCACGAGGATGGCCTAAAGGTACTAACTAACAATTGTTCATTATGCATGTTCCTTAATCAAGCATTGATTGTTTCTTTCCTTGAAACCATCCTTAAGAAAAGAAACTGGTAACAATCGTACAAGAAAATGTGTTTCAGAAATTTGTTATATGATACTTTTTCTTCTCTAATTGCTGTTTCTGGAACTAGAAGGAACCTTTGTTTGTACCTCTTTTCTCCATGATCTTCTTTCAAGTTTGTGGGATGTTCTGCACCTGACAATTGATGTTTATTTCTTTGCAGTCTGGCATGGCTGCTGCGCATAGTTTGCTTGGAAGAAGTTGTGCTATTCTGAGCAATCCAAAACACATGGTACCTTCCATGTTAGAAACTGGAGCGCGCCTTTTTGTTACTAGATTTCTTGGACAATATATCACTACTGGAGGTTTAATGTGAGTTCTAATAAAGATAATAACATCATTTCTCATATCATTTGCTCGTTGTTGCTTCATTTAAGTGTATAAAATCACTTTGTTGCAGTGTATGGAGAAGCTTTGTTTGTTGAGATGTTCTCTATGGAGCTTTTTGAGTAGTTTTGCAGAATAACTTCTCGATTTTAGCTCTCACTCCATGCTGTATTAATTTACTGCTAGGTTTCAAGTTGCACGTTGGCTAGCTTAGTCATTAGACCCGTGCAGTTCAGCATACTATATAATTAATAGTCTTTCTAAAAATTTACTCGTCTTGCTACTGAAGTACACCAACATTATGTGAAAAAAGTGATTGAATGATGTTCATTGTGCTGTGACAGTTTATTGGAGGAAGGAGGCACAATGTTTACCTTCGAGGGTGCCATTGAAAAGTGTTTCCTTAAAAGTGTTCTCAGAGTTCATAATCCCCAATTTTACTGGAAGGTAGGTACTGTACTTGTGTCATTTTATGGGGATCACATGACTTTGATAACACATGGTGTCATCATCCATAATGGAAAGAATTTTCAAGTCTGAATGCAAATTCTTACCATCACTGATAAGCCACGAACATTTTTGACAGATAATGACACAGGCTGACTTGGGGCTAGCGGATGCATATATTAATGGTGATTTTTCATTTGTTGACAAAGATGAAGGTCTTCTAAACCTTTTCATGGTGAGCTAATTTGATCAAAGTCTCAAGTGCTGAACTCTTTATCTTTTTTGTTTCAACTTTAATGAACTTGTGCTTTATCATTTGTATTGCAGATTCTCATTGCTAACAGAGATGCTAACAAAACCGTATCTGGATTGAATAAGAAAAAGTATGCCATGGAAACTCATTCTGAAAATATGACAATATTAGCAAGAATTTCTTGAATTCTGAAAAAGTACTCTCTGTCAATCTAGGGGTTGGTGGACGCCGATGTTATTCACAGCTAGTATTGCATCTGCAAAATTTTTCTTGAGGCATGTTTCAAGGCAAAACACTCTCACACAAGCTCGCAGGAATATCTCTCGTCATTATGATCTGGTACGACAGAATGAAAAGTTAATTTCTCATGATTAGATGTCTAAAAGAAATTGTGAATGTTAGTTAAGAAGTCAATGTGCCATTATATATGTTCAATATAATAAACTCTTAGAAACTATGTGCATAAGTGTAAGTTTTATCAAAGCAGTGCTAAAATTTTAGATTTAGAAGAAGTTTAAAAAATCTTACAATCATTTCGCTGTGTTGTGTTTCCAGAGTAACGATCTTTTTGCACTGTTCTTGGATGAAACAATGACATACTCCTCCGCAGTGTTTAAGGTATGAACGCCTATTGATTTCTGATAGTATAATTTTAAACAGGGCATGGCCTGATATTTGTTTTCTATTGTGTTGAATTGCTTCAAAGAGAGAAGACAAAGACTTGAAAGCTGCACAGATGAGAAAAATCTCTCTTCTAATTGAAAAGGTGAGTTGAGTCAGGACCTTATAAATGTTCCGAAGTACTTTCATGATTTTCCTCATTGGCATTACTTAATTTTGTAAGTTGCTTATTATCTGTCTAACAAATTTAGGCAAGAATCAAGAAAGAGCATGAGATTCTTGAGATCGGTTGCGGTTGGGGAACCTTAGCTATTGAAGTTGTCAAAAGAACTGGATGTAAATATACCGGCATCACTCTGTCTGGGGAGCAACTAAAATTTGCAGAAAGTAGAGTGAAGGAAGCTGGTCTTCAGGTATTAACTCAGAACATTTGTTGCATTGCATCTATCCTGAAAGTTTGAATCCTTGATAGTTTTTTTTTTTTATTTAAGATATATATTTGCATTTAAGACCGTCACAGAACATGATTCTTACATGATAAAATTAAATTTTAAGTATTAACCTGAACAAAAATGATGGTATCAGGATAATATCAGATTTCAACTCTGCGATTATCGACAATTGCCAAAGACATACAAATATGACAGGATCATATCCTGGTAAGCTTTCTTGCTAATCCAAATTAACATGTCAATGTAGAATGTCACAATAAAATATCATAGAGTTTCTTTCAATGGTCTGTTTCAGTGAAATGATAGAAGCTGTTGGACATGAATACATGGAAGAGTTCTTCGGTTGCTGTGAATCAGTATTAGCAGAAGATGGGGTTATTGTACTACAGGTAACCGAAAAAAAAAAGAAAAAGAAAGAAAAAGAGACCACACACAGAACATAATTACCTTTATTTTGCTTAATGTTAAAGGTCTTCTAATTATTAATTTGTTTTTTTTTTCATTTAGTTCATATCAATACCAGAAGAACGATACGAAGAGTACAGGCAAAGTTCAGATTTCATAAAGGAATACATATTCCCAGGAGGATGTTTGCCATCATTAACAAGGATAACTTCAGCAATGGCTGCTTCAACAAGCCTCTGGTATGTATAATTAATTTAAGCCATCACTATCATATTTTATATATTGCTGTACATCCTTAATTTTTTTCCGTACTAGTTAACTTATTAGTAATTTTTTTTTAATGAGAAGTGTGGAGCATGTGGAGAATATAGGAATACATTACTATCAAACACTAAGATACTGGAGAAAGAATTTTTTGAACAACAAAAGGTAAAAATAACTAAACAATTTCTGAAATATTGTATTTTTATTTGAAAAATAAATATCTATTCATTGGATGTTAACATGGTTGCTTGTTTTGGTCAGCAAAATTATGGGTCTAGGATTCAATGAGAAGTTCATTAGAACATGGGAATATTATTTTGATTATTGTGCGGCTGGGTTTAAGACACTTACACTTGGAAATTATCAGGTATTTATTAATTGTTAAGCTTAATTACTAATATTTTCAATCATTTTAGCTCAATTATTTTTTTTTGAAAAAAAAAATCGATCCATTTGTAATATTAATTATTATTACAATGTAGGTTGTTCTTTCACGACCTGGAAATGTGGCAGCACTTGGAAATCCATACAAAGAATTCCCTGCAGCTTCTTGATCATTATGATTATTAATATTATTTTCATTATTCAGCAACAAGATCAATTTTATTTTATTTTTAGTTTGGTTATTTTATTTTTTTTCCTAGTTTGGTCATTTTGCTGTGTAATATAACAAAATTAATTTCCAATAAGTTTTTCAGCAGTATAATTGGATTTTTTTTTTGATAAAAAATATAAAGAGAGGAAGAAGAAGAGTAGTTTTCCCTTGCTTTACATTTATAATTACTGGGTTTAAATCAGATCCAGATATGGTTGGCATTTTTCACAGCTCATTGATTGACCTGACCTGCCAAAATGGATATAGCACACCCACCCCCGACCCCCGATCTCTTTTTCTTTTTGTTTCTTTTCCCTAATTAACATACCGTAATAATGGAGTGTAAGCAACCCTGGCCCCTCTTCTTGTAAGCCACCCCTACCCCCAGCCCATTTATTAAATGGTCAGAAGGACACGCATCCACCCTCTAGGTCCGCCCTTATTACATGTGGGACGAAACTACGTATAGGCTAGTGTAGCTTCTAGCCCAGGTTGACACTCATAAAGCACGTAGAAATGGAATTAAATGTAGAGTCACGATCCAAAAGGGATGGAGATGGGCTGAAAAATTAAGAGTGATGTTTGGAATGGAAAAGTAATAAATTCGTAAACACTTTTCTTATTTAGTCTGGATCAAAAAAAATTCTAGTTCCACGTTTTTTAGGCCTGTATGTAACTAGCCTCATTGAATGATCAATCATATATATGACCCTTGGTTATTTGATTTGTTTCATATCAATGAGATACACACACAGTGGTGGAGCCAAAAAATTTTTTCAGGGGATCAATGATTAAGATTTATTTTACTGAAACTATTTGTTATAATTAACATAAACAAGTAACCTAAATATATATAAAAGATTAATAATTTAGAGGGCAACGTCAAAATATACTAAAATTTACATAGAAAAAATAATTTTTTCAAAGTTAGGGGGCCATGGCCCCTTCCGTCCCCTAACTCCGTCATCGCACACACACATTGATATATATGCGTAATAGTGATGGTTAAAATTGTTTCGTGTTTAAAGTCTCACAAAGCAGAAGAAATTCATGTTTAAAATGTGTCTCACCACAGAAGAATGAGAGTTTCCTTTAAAATTCGTGTTTAAAGCCTCAATGCACTAAGCTCTTGTGCCTATATATATATATATTTATATTGTGACTTATAATTCAATATCTAGCATGAGAAAAAACAAAAGTTAAATACAATTCCAAGATATAATTAAAATACTTTTATTAAGAATTGATAATCGAAATAATTAATAATGTCAAAAATGAGAGTGACAGTGATTGGTGGAGGGATTAGTGGGCTTGGTTCAGCTTATGTTCTTGCAAAAGCTGGAGTTAAGGTTGTTCTGTACGAGAAACAAGATTACATAGGTGGCCTTGCGTACAATTCCCTTACCTTTAATGGTGTCGATTTAGACCTTGGCTTCTTAGCCTTCTATCCTGTAAGTTATTACTTGTGTATATTTCCATTTTCTTCTTTTATTTTAGATTTTTTATATGTAAGTGTTGGCTTATTAATTAATTGTCAGGAAACATATCCAAATATTGTGGAGTTGTATGAAAGCATTGGATTAGACATGGAGTCATCAGAAATGTCATTCTCAATAAGCTTAGAGAAAAGCAAAGGTTATGAATGGGGAAGCAGTAAGGGCCTGTCAAGTTTGTTTTCACAGAAGACGAATCTTCTAAATTCTTCCTTCTGGAAAATGTTAAGAGAAATTAACAAGATCAGGCACGACGTCTTCAGGTATTCTCCTCCATTATATATCTTAGATTTAGAAAATTAATCCTAAAATCAAGAGAATAAGTCAAATATATGATCTGATTCTATCTCTGACTATAAGGATTGGTTTTCAGCATTCTATTTCTGACTTTAAGGACTGTTTTTCAGCCTCCTTATTTTACTCCTTAAGTTACTCCTTATGTTACTCCTAGATTTATGTATATAGATTATTGTGTAGATTCTTTTCTTTCTTATGTAAAGCTGTAATACTCTATATATAGGGGCTGTATAAATAAGTTTATAGAGGAGAAAATACTATTTTTCCTCAATACCTTTCTGCACAATATATGATCATTATTCATGCACTTGAATTAATTAATCTTGAGTACTTGTAAATTCCAGTTACCTTGAGAAAACCAAGAAATTGATCGAAGTAAAACGTTAGGACAGTTCATCTATTCAAGGGGCTACTCAGAATTATTCCTCAAGTCTTATCTTGTGAGATGCATTCTATCTCTTTTTTGTTTATTTAATTCGACAATTTTCAAATTCATTGCAGTTTTTTTTTTTCCTTTCAAATTTTCGCTTCTTGAATGAATAATTTTATATCCCTGGTCCTGCAACACTTCAGTAGAAATTATGAAATTTTCAGCTTTCCTTGTTCTTTCATTTATTCATACCCATCACCTCCTTCAGGTAAATTTTCATCTCAAGTATTCTTTATATATATATATATTCAGGAATTTCCATAAATTACAACATTTCTGATTTTATCTATTACTAGTACATTTCTGTCAAGCCATTTCCTGGTTAATTTAATTCTCTTAACAGATATTTGGCCGCTCAAGTTGGCTTACCATCAAAGGGCAATCACATCATTTTGTCAGCAAGGTCTTTTTTTTTTTCCTGCATTCAGAGTTCTAATAGTCTCTTCTTTTTCCAATATATACTCTTTCCAGATAAAAGCTGATTCTAAACGTTTGAATCTTTTTCATTTTTCTTTACTAAACAAAAATTCAGGTGACAGAGGTACTAAAAGGTTGGGGTTGTCAAATAAGAGCAGGTTGCCAAGTAGACATGGTTTCTACTTCAGACAAGGGTAAGATAAAAAAGTTAAGAGTGAAAAGAGAATCAAAAGAGAAAATTACAGAGTATCAGCTTAATTTCCAATAACTGGTGCTTTTATCAGGTTGCATAGTATCGTGTAGAGACGGTTCACAAGAAATGTACAATGGCTGCAAAATGACTTTTCATGCACCAGATGCTCTGAAATTGTTAGGAAAGCAGGCAACAATTGATGAAAGGAGAATACTTGGTGCTTTCCACTGTAAGTATAGGTACTGCTGGATTTATTAACGCTTTGCAAAATATAGAAAACTAATTAAAACTGAAACTTTACTTGAAGTCTGTAATTTTGCTTTAATTTCGTATTGGCAGTGACATTGCTCTACACCATGACAAGTCATTTATGCCTCAGAGCCCAAAAGCTTGGAGTGCTTGGAATTTCTTATCAAGTACTGGCAATAAAGCTTGCCTCACTTACTGGTTGAATGTGCTTCAGGTTGGAAAATCAAAAGTGTCATTTTTGGGATGAATACTGCTATTCAAGTTTTATTTTCCATTATATGATTTGTTATACGGACAAATTTACACTATTTTTTTAATTCTTTCAGAATTTGGGAGAGACGAGTTTACCTTTTTTTCTGACTATAAATGCAGACCGTAAACCAGATCAAACCTTGCTTAAGTGGTCAACAGGCCACCCAATCCCATCTGTAGCTGCATCAAAAGCTTTGCTTCAGATTGACAATATTTAAGGCAAGAGGGCTATCTGGTTTTCTGGAGCATACACTGGTAAAAAGCTAGTTAGTTAACTTGCATGATATTATACATGCTTAAATTTCTGTTTTTCACATCATTTTAATAATTTAATTACCTTGTATATATTGTTTAGGGGTATTTTAATAATTTAATTACCTTGTATATATTGTTTAGGGGTATTACTATTTCCAATTCCTATTTTCTTTTCAATTCCTGAAAATTAATCTCAATTACATTTCTGTCAGGTTTTGGATTTTATGGGGATAGACTGAAGGTAATATTGGCTGCTCCCTAAGTTTCTTATTACAAGTGTTGACCGTATGAAATGATTCATGATTCTTTATATATAACACTAATCATTGTTATCGGTTGGTTTAAGATCAGATAAGAAATTTTCTTATGATTATGAAAAGATTGTTTTATAAAGGGATATTAATAGTCCTTTTTTATATATATCTCCCAATTTTCAAATCTGTCCTGTCCTACCTCTAAAATTGTTTCAGATTCATCTTTGAACTTTTTCACTTGTTTCAAATATATTTGATTTAATTGTGAGTCTGAAATGACATATGTTTAAGAGCCAATTTACAACACTTTTGAAACTAGGAAATACTTACATTTCGTACAAAGGATATTACATAAGACTATTATTCATTGGTTAAGTGTTTCAAAAAAAATTATCAAGGAACTGATATAGAGTGAAAACTTTTCTAGGGGCTTTTCGAAAATTGAGGTTGGAGTTCTGCACCTCATAATGAATAATTTTTTTTGACAGTCTGGCATGGTTGCTGCAAATTGTTTGATTCAAAATACTTGTTCGGTTATGACTATGAGCAATCCAAAAATCATGGAACCTTTTTCTCTGGTAGAAATTGGAGCGCGACATTTGGTAAACAGATTCTTCAGACGTTTTATTTCCACAGGTTCCTTAATGTGAGTTCATTCGTGAAGTTTCAATATCTTTTTGCTAGTTTTGTTGCGATTTCAGATTCAACAATGTAAATATTTTTCGTGTGAATTTTAGGATTTTAATACAGAGATAAATTAATTAATAATATTAGCCTTTCTGCATTACAGTTTGGTGGAAGACGGAGGAACAGTTTTTACATTCGAAGGAACTACTAAAAGTTCTTCTCTGAGAACTGTCCTGAAAGTTGAGAATCTTCAGTTTTATTGGAAGGTTTGCTTATCATTTTGTTTCTCATAAATTATCTTCAATCGAGGAAAATTTCAAAGCTTCCGGAGAGATCCTGATGCTGAAAATTCTGTATACGTAGGTAGCGACGAGGGCTGACATAGGCCTGGCAGATGCATATATTGATGGAGATTTTTCTTTTACTAACAAAGATGATGGCCTTTTAAACTTTTTCACGGTGAGATATATATTAAGTCCAAACTTAATTTTTATTTATTTTATGTTTCCTTTACATAAAACTTCTGAGAAGATATCTATCTTCCTTGAATTGGTAATTTGGCTTGATTGCAGTTGTTGATTGCCAATAGAGATTCAAATAACCCTATTGCACAATTGGCTGAGAAAAGGTATTAATTAATTTATGCTTTGATTTGAATATAGAAACTTTCTATTTTCAGTGATCGATCTTATTTATCAAGTACTGCTGTAAATTTAGTGGTTGGTGGAGACCATTTTTGCTCACAGCTGGTATTTCATCAGCAACATTTTTCTGTCGGAATATTCTAAGGCAAAATACTCTTTTACAGGCTCGGAGGAATATTTGTCATCATTATGATTTGGTATTGATCAGAATTGGACCATTAATTAATTACTTTCTCATTAATTTAGTGATTTTTTTGGATGGAGTGCAAATTTAGGATGCATGTATATTTTCCTCAAAGGAAGCTAAAACCCTTCTTTTTTTTTTTGCTAAATGTTTGAAGAGCAATGAAGTTTTTGCGCTATACTTGGATGAAACAATGACATACTCACGTGCAATATTTAAGGTCAGAAACCCAAATGATTATTTTTATCTATTTTATAAGCTGAAATAAACAAGTGGACTCACCCTTTCTGTTTTGAGTTATAGACAGAAAATGAAAACTTGAAAACAGCACAGCTGAGGAAAATCTCTCTTCTGATTCAAAAAGTGAGTCTACTTTTTGTGGAATGAATGTTATAGTGTTTAAAGTTGAATAGAAGTTCCATATTGTTTATATGCTTAATCTTTTGTGCATTTTGGCTTGAACCAGGCAAGAATTGATAAAAACCATGAAGTTCTTGAAATTGTCAAACAAACAGGATGCAAATACACTGGTATTACTCTCTCTGAAAAGCAATTCAAATTAGCAGAAACAAAAGTGAAGCAAGCAGGCCTCCAGGTATCATTTGTGAAAGAACTGGGATTGTGTTTATTTAAAATTTTCTTCCGAGATCTTCTACTACCCTACGTAGCCCTTATGCGGAAATGCTGATCAGAAAGCAAGTTTCAGAAAAGAATTTCTGATATAATTTAACTGTGCTGAAATATATCAGGACCGCATCAGGCTTCTTCTCTGTGACTATCGTGAATTGCCTGCATCCTACAAATATGACAGAATCATATCCTGGTAAGTCTTTTTGCCAATTAGACATTTAATTAACAAATAACAAACATTATATATGTT
>CANYLF011423800.1:0-11034 GCA_948193215.1 Bocquillonia castaneifolia | reverse complement strand
AATCACAAGTGGCTAGAGTGAATTAAGAACCCACAAAGATAATGATTTCTATTACATACAAGAACAAGTGGGTTTTGATGATTTGGAGCTTGATGATAATTCAAAGTTGTTTCTTACATAAACAAAGTGTTTAGGAACTCTTATCTTGTATCATTTGATGTCCCAAGAGTTTGTATTTAAGCTCCCATGAAAATAGAGCCGTTACCCTTTCTCCAACGGCTATTTTTCACTTTAAAATCGTCACCTGACAAAGTACAACGGCCCGTGCAACCCCCCGTTGCAATTTGAAATGCCCCGTTACACTTTACAACTCCCTGTTACACTTTACAATGCCCCGTTACTTTCCAACGAGCTGGGCTTTTGCCTATGGGCCCTACTACTTCTTTTTACTGAAATTTTGCAACTGCAACGGGTCATTACCATTTCAACAATGATTGTTTCAATCATAAATTTTTATTTATAGCTATTAAATATTTATGGTAGAAACTTAAGCCCTTTTTCTACAATTTTGTATCTCACAAAATATTTCTAGTTCCATCATCTTGATGCCTTAAAAAATCAAGACATTTTGGTGCTCTAAAAATTGCATAGGTCACACTCCGACATGAATTTCTCCCGATCTACAAATCCTTTTGATATCTTTAAAAAGCCATATGAAGCTAGACTTCTAGAGCTAAAACCCCATAAAATTTCTGATCAAAATTCCTTCTGTAAAATTTTTGACGTCATTTTGAACATGACCTATCTGCATAGTCTTTTGTATTCAATCTTGAGTACAATTCACTTAAAAATATAAAACTCCAGAATTAATGCTCCAAATTAAATTCCAGTGTTTGCTCTAGAAAGTAGACATCCATATATTTCCATCTATATATAATTTGACTATATAGTATCTCAATAGATGTACCTAAAGCTACTCCAAAAACTAGCTTATTGTGCAGTCCCACAATTGGATTCTTTGGATTTCTTTAAAGCTTGATTCTCCAATCAACCTTAACCATTACCATACTCTCTAAATCACATCCTAAGCTTATAAACTCCAAGCTCTCACGTTTTCCTAATTGTTTTCATTAGGCTTACACTTAAACCTATTCACCTAAGCTAATGCCCTTTCCCAAGCTTAGTCTAACCATGTTCCCAAATGTTTTAAATAGGTTTACACTTAAACCTATTCACCTATGAAACTCTCCATCTAATGTTCATCAATGCACTTCTCAAACTTCATATTATACCCTGAAGCATTCCTTTAAATGATTAAAGCATCTGTAGGTGTGTGTTTGAAAGGTGCCAAACCTAGTATTCAAGTTGGTGATGAATTATGGAGTTCTTTCACCATTAAAGGTACAACTTTCAGTTGGTAATCCTAGTCCTCCTTTTCCTCTTCATCATCATTCAACTCTATTGCAAACATCACAATGCCATTGCCTTAGACAGCATTAAGGACCGTATCATCATCTTCATCAAGTGCTCTTGTGCACTTGCATTGCATCCATCACCTATAAGGCACTTAGCAAACATATTAGTGCTAAGACAATATTTTGTATCATCAAAATTATTAATGGATCCTTGGGAAGGTCAACAACATGTAACTTATTGTATATAGTCAATAGAGTTAGTTAGATTTAGTGATTCTGTTATGCTGACTCAGCAAAAGATACTTCTTGTATATAAACCATTCTTTGTTAATTAATAAGATGTGAGGAAGCATTTTTTAACTTTAGTTTTTTTTTTTTTTTATATGGTATCAGAGCTCCCATTTTCTGCGTGACTCTATTTTCCTTTCTTTCACTAAGCTTTCTTGCATTTTCTTGATAACCAAACAGCTTCTACTCTTCTATTTCCTAAGTGAATACTGAATGTTCTTCTTCATTGATCAAGTATCAAGAGTTATCTAAGGATTCTCTGCTTCAGATTGTTCTTCTTTTACTCAAAAAAGGTATCTCCTGTTCAAGTTTTTTTTTTTTTGTTCTATTTCAATGGCTGCAACTGATAATCCTACAAATGCTGTAACTGTTAGACCAGAAGATTTGCCTTCTAGTCCCTATTATTGTCATCCTAATGAAAATGCTGCTTTAGTTTTAACTCCATATCCATTGACTGAACATAATTTTTATACTTGGGCAAGATCAATGCGTATGTCACTCATTTCTAAGAACAAACTGAAATTTGTTGATGGTTCGATATCAATTCCTAACAAAACTGATCCAATCTTTGATGCCTGGGAAAGATGCAATAATTTAGTCCTTTCATGGATTATAAAAACTATGTCACCTTCTATTGCACAAAGTGTTATTTGGACCAATTGTGCTAAGGATCTCTGGAAAGAACTAAATGATAGGTTCTCACAGCAAGATGTTATTCGAATCTTAGAATTACAAACTGAGTTATGTTCAATCAAACAAGGTTCTATGTCAGTTATTGAATTCTTTACTCAACTAAAGATTGTATGGGATGAATTGCTCAATTTGAGACCTTTGCCCACTTGTAAGTGTACTCCTCTTTGTAACTGTGGTTGTTGGCTCAAATTCAAAATGATTCTGATCAAGATCAGGTTATTCATTTTCTCACTGGTTTGAATGAAAAGTTTTCAGTGGTTAAGTCAGAAATTCTCATTATGAATCCTTTCCCTCATATTAACAAAGTCTTTGGCTTGGTTCTGCAACATGAGAGACAAATAATGGGAGGAAAAGCTGTTTCACAACAGGTGATTGAATCGAATATTCTATTTACTGGAAGAGGAGCTGCTTCACATCAACACTTTAGACCTGGAATGATGAGACCACATATACAGAATTATAGACCTATGGGTCAAAATTTTACACCACATGGACAACAATATTTTTCAAGATGACCTTTCTTCATGCAGCAAGGAAAGAGACCTCTAATATGCTCATTCTGTGATGCTGTTGGACAGACTATTGAGAAATGCAACAAGAAGCATAGTTATCCACCTGGTTGCAAGTCTAGCAACAAGAATTTCACTAATGTTGTCTCTAACAATGATGACTGTTATTTCTATCAACAGGAGGCAAATGAAAGTTTTGATTCTACTGGTATTACTCCAACTGATGCAATTGATAAAAGCAATAATTCTGTCCAGCTAACGAAAGATGAGTATTCAAAGTTGATGGCTTTGCTTCAATTTTAGAATAATCATAAGAATGATTCCATTCATACTTCACAGATCTCTGAGTCTCATACTCCTCAAGTGCATGCTTCAACTACACAGTTTGAAAGTGCTCAACAGTCAGGTATTAATCTGTTAATGCTTCATATGATGAGTGGATTTTAGATACTAGATCTACTGACCATATAGTCAACGATTTTTCAAAATTTTCTTCTGTTCAACCTGTTCAAAACGTCCATATTAAACTACCAAATTCTCAAATTATTTCTGTCAATCATAAAGGAACTATTAAATTGTCTTCCTGTCTTGTCCTTTATGATGTCTTCTACATTCCCAACTTTATGTTCAATTTAATCTCAGTGAGTAAATTGACTAAATATATTAAATGTTGTGTGATGTTTAAATCCAATTCTTGTTTGATCCAGGAAATGGACACCAAGAAGATGATTGGTTCAGCTAGACAATCTTCTGGCCTATACCAACTTCAAGTCCCCAGAAATCTACATACTAATAATTTTGTGAATAATGTTTCTTGTTCCAGTGTCAATAAAGATACTCTTTGGCATTTTAGATTAGGACATCCATCTATG
The DNA here is from genome assembly GCA_948193215.1 of Bocquillonia castaneifolia. NCBI lineage: Eukaryota > Viridiplantae > Streptophyta > Magnoliopsida > Malpighiales > Euphorbiaceae > Bocquillonia > Bocquillonia castaneifolia. Next base: position 7,317 of record CANYLF011423800.1, on the reverse strand, counting down.
CCACGTATCAAAGTTCTCAGTCGAAGTATTGACAGTGTTACTTGTTCTCATAAAGACCTTGTTTGTGATATATGTCATTCAGCTAAACAAAAAAGATTATCCTTTCCTATAAGTTCTTCTTTGTCAATAGAATGTTTTGATCTTGTTCACATAGATATCTGGGGTCCTTTTTCAGTTCGTTCTCTATATGGTCATAAGTATTTTCTCACTGTTATTGATGATAAAAGCAGATATACATGGGTTTTTCCTATGAAGCTTAAATCAGAGGCTAGTGTTTTAGTTCAGAATTTCTACAATTTTATCAGCACCCAATTTGAAAGGCAAATTAAATGCATCAAATCTGACAATGGTAGAGAATTTGACATGCCACGTTTTTATACTTCTAAGGGTATTATACATCAAATTACATGTGTATATACCCCTCAGCAGAACAGTATAGTAGGACGAAAACATCAGCACCTGCTTAATGTAGCAAGAGCCTTGAGACTCCAAGCTCAGCTTCCATTACATTTTTGGATTGACTGTGTTTTACATGCAGCTTTCTTAATCAACAGACTGCCTTCACCTCTTCTCAATGATCAAACTCCTTTTAAAATTCTTTATCAAAAACCTGCAGAATATACAAATCTTAAAGTTTTTGGCTGTCAATGCTTTGTATCCACTATTCCTGTTCATCGATCTAAAATGGATCCAAGAGCTATTAAGGGTGTTTTCATTGGCTATCCTTCTAATATTAAAGGATATAAAGTATACAAGCTTGACAGTAATTCTGTTGTCATTTCTAGAGATGTTCACTTTACTGAATCTGTCTTTCCTTTCAGTAAACAGCCTTCTTCTTCTTCTCTTCCTTCTAACTCTCCCCCTCCTTCTGATCCACCATTTTTAGATGACATTACATTTCCTGGTTTTTCTTCTACCCCTCTTTTTAGTCCTATTTTTCCTACTTCTTCTTCTCCTCTTCCATCCACTTCTCCACCCGAAACTTCTTCTTCTGAAATTCCTGATTCCTCATTACCAGTTCTTCAAAGGTCTGACAGACTTAGAAGACTTCCCACTTATCTTCAAGGATATCAGGTAGAACTTCCTAAAAAGAAAACCACCCCCACTCTCTTTCCCAAGTTCTCTCATGTCATTCTCTTAATTCTTCAAACAAAAATTTTCTTCTAGTTATTTCTTCAATTCCAGAACCTAAATCGTATAGTGAGGCAGTTAAGCATTTGTGTTGGCAGCAGGCTATGCAAGCTGAAATTCAGGCCTTACAAGCCAATGACACTTGGGAAGTGACAGCTTTACCATCTTCTAAGCATGCTATAGGGTGTAAATGGGTTTATAAAGTAAAATATAAACATGATGGAAGTGTTGAGAGATACACTAGATTGGTTGCAAAGGGTTTCAATCAGCAGTCAGGAATTGATTATTTTGATACATTTTCTCCTGTAGCTCGAATGACAACTATCAGGGGTTTGTTAGCTATTGTTGCAGCAAGAGGTTGGTTCCTTGAACAGTTGGATATTAATAATGCATTTTTGCATGGTGACCTGCAAGAAGATGTATATATGCAGTTGCCACTTGGATTCCAATCCACTGACCCCAACAAAGTCTGTAAACTCAAGAAGAGCCTTTATGGCCTTAAGCAAGCTAGCAGGGAGTGGAACGAAAAATTGACAGGAGCCTTAATCAGTCAGAATTTTAGAGCAGCAAATTCTGATTCTTCTATATTTCTGAAGCATGAAGATCAATCTTTTATTATTCTGCTGGTTTATGTGGACGATGTTATTCTAGCTAGCAATGATTAGAATCAAATTCAAAGCATCAAACAGTTAATGATCAATTTTAGATTAAAGATCTTGGTCCTTTAAAGTTTTTCCTTGGCAGTGAAGTTGCAAGGTCCTCTACAGGAATTAATATCTACCTAAGGAAATACACTCCTGATTTGCTACAAGATACTGGATGTTTGGAGTCCAAACTAGCAAGCACTCCCATGGTTCCTTCTTTACATCTCACTAAATATGACAGCCCACTTCTTTTTGATATCACTTCATACAGACGCTTAGTTGGCAGGTTATTGTATTTGACCACAACTAGACTTGATATTTGCTTCTCAGTCCAACAATTATCTAAATTCTTGGATTCACCAACTGAAAATCACCTTAAAGCTACTCATCGGGTACTTCGGTACTTGAAAAAGACTCCTGGCCAGGGTCTATTTTTTTCTGCTACCAATCAGCTCACTTTCAAAGCCTTCTCAGATTCAGACTGGGCTTTTTGCCCAACAACTAGAAAATCCATCACAGGTTTTTGTGTTTTTCTAGGTTCTGCTCTTGTGTCCTGGAAATCTAAAAAGCAGAATACAGTATCTCATTCCTCTTCAGAAGCAGAATATCGTGCTATGGCTGTTGTTACCTATGAATTGTAGTGGTTTCAATACTTTCTTCATGATCTCCAAGTTCCTTTCAATCATGCTTCACTATATTGTGATAATTTTTCTGCCATCAAAATCGCAGAAAATCCTGTTTACCATGAACGCACAAAGCACATTAAGATAGATTGTCATCTGATTAGACAAAAGCTTCATGAAGGTCTCTTGCATTTGCTTCCTGTCAACTCTTCACATCAGCTTGCTGACTACTTCACCAAGCCTCTTGCTCCCGCTCTTTTTAGTTCTTCCATTGTCAAGTTGGGTATACAAAACTTGTATACTCCAACTTGAGGGGGGGCTAACAAAATAAGTGCTTAACAGCAGCATTTCCAAGCCAAGCTCATCTTACATTCACCACACCCAAGCTCAACTCACTCACACTCAAGATGATAGCAGCAATTTCACGTGTAACTTATTGTATATAGTCGACAGAGTTAGTTGGACTTAGTGATTCTGTTATGCTGACTCAGCAAAAGATACTTCTTGTATATAAACCATTCTTTGTCAATTAATAAGATGTGAGGAAGCATTTTTCAACTTCAGCTATTTTTTTTTTTTTTTTTTTTTGATAATCTTTGAAGCAGAACGCAAAGATTTGAGTGATAGTAATGAAAAAGAAATTGGAGATAAGTGAAAACAGAGAAGATCAAGAGAAGGTTGAATATGAAAGTTTAGATCGAAAAAGTTGGAAAAAGCTTTATCAGAAGGAGCAAAGATCGTCAGAGAATCAGGGAATGGTGGAGTTATGATTGATCATGAACCAAAGTCAGGATTGAGAGACATCAAGTTAAAGCCAGAATTAGAGAGGGCTTTAATGGTGTCGTTTAGAAGGTTGTTTATGGGTGCAGAAGTGGAGATGCAGCGAAGAGAAAAGAGGGTTAAGAAGATAAGAGTATTGATAGCCATTGATGAATATTGTGAGCTCTGTGTGTTTCTTGATTTCGCCACAGAGAGTGAATTGAGTCGAGTGTGAAATGTGTGTGTGAGGGAGATGTTCGTTATATTGAAGGGAATTTATTTTGGAGGGAAAGTGAGCACACATGGAGGAATATGATTAGTTGATATAAGTTTGTTAATAACAATTTTGGTTACACATAGCATACAGCAATCTGATCACTCCATGCAAATTATTTTCTTTAACCAATTTAATTTGGAATTGTTCCATTTAGTTTTAATCTATTGGACAAATTACTTGTATCAATAAATGTAGTTTAATTTTTTAATTTTCATTTAAGCCCTACAAATAATAAAACTAGAAAATAATTAAAAATTTAACTATAAAGTTCATAATTTACATAGAAATTTTATATTCAGTCTTTTTTTATCTCTATAAATATTGTATTTTCTAAATTTTTAATTTTTACTAACAAATGCTTAGATTAAAAATAAAAATTGAATTATTGATCCCCTAAGCATAGAATGTCTAAAATTATTTGTTATTAATTCTAATTACCAATAATTGTTGCATAAAGCCATAATTAAAAACAACAGTAATTAAAACTATTAACTTAATTAAGATATAAATTTGATTTATTTTTTTATAGAAACAAATAGTTTTTATTTGATAAATAACTTAAATATTGTTTATAAATATTCTAAAAGTCTTAATAATTCCCCTAAAAAAATCTTAATAATCAATTTAATTTGATATTTATCTTAAAGCAAATACTTATAAAATTTTTCTAAATTATATATCGCAAAGACTACATTTACAGTTAGCAAAATAAATTAGTAATTTCTATATATAAAATTATAATAAGTTTTTAGACACGAACTTTATAAATAAAAAATGTGCCCCCTTTTAGATTAATTTCTAGCCTGGCCACTGCTTTTATGGAGTACTAAATATAATAATAAATAATAAATTACTGTTAGATAATCATATTAAAATATATTGTTTATAATTTTTTTTAAATTCATAGTATAAATTATCTTTAAAAATTAATTGAAGTCCTTTCAAAAAATTTTTTTTGACACCTCTCAAAACATATAAATAATTTCAACTGATAATTTTAACTCCGTGTTAATGAAAGGGCCAAATGACCTACTACTACAAGAAAAAAACCGGATTACCAACGGACATAATCCGTCGCTAATCTCATTTTTCCGTCGCTAATATACTTAGCGACAGGTTATACCCATTGCTAAAAACCTTGTCGCTAACAGAAGTAGAGGACGGTCCATCACTAATTAGCGACGGAAATGTCCGTCGTTACTAGTTAGCGACAGATTATTGCATTCCAAGAGGACGAAAGCAATTCATCTCTAATTCAGTCGTTAAGTCCGTTGCTAATATGCTAATTCCCTATTTTCAAATTAAAAAAAAATGCTAGTTAGCCATGGCCAAAGCCGTTGCTAAGTCCATCGCTAATATTAGCAACGGACTTAGAGACGGATTAGTCCGTCACTAATTGGCTTATTTTAATTTAAAAATAGTTTAGAGACGGATTAGTTCGTCTCTAAGTTCATCGTTAATATTAGCAATGGAATTAGAGATGTACTAATCCGATATCACTAATGCCCTATTTTTTTATTTTTTTATATTTATTTATAATTCATTTGATATTAATTAAAACCCTGTTAATCAATAAATTAAACACTATTGAAGTTAAACGAAGAGAAATTTGAAATTAAAAATGAGGAAAGTGAATTAAAACAATTGTAAATGTAATATAATACGTGGAAATCATCAAATGTAATATCGTACAGAGAAAGTGAATAATACAAACTATATCCTAAGTCGGAAGGGGTCCTCCCTGATGATCCTGGCTTGTCCGAGGATCGGCCTGCTCATCTGCACGCTCTGAACACTCCTCCACCTCCATTTGAGTGCCTATCTGAAGCTTGCCATCTAGATCATAAATAAATGGAGGCCGTGGAGGAATCTCATCAGGAATCGGGATGCCCCAGGATCGAGTAAAGTCTTAAATCCATTGAATAATATGCTGAACTATAGATCAAAAGGAGCTGTCATATCTGGCCTGCAACCGTCGCTCAAACTCATCCTTCCAAGTCTCCAGCCTACTGTCAACTTGACTATCCATATTAGGGACTATAGTGGTCTCCAATGATCACTCATCATCCCTCTAGAAGTTAGCATTCAATCCGAATATGTCCAGATGTGAACGTCTAGGCGGCACCTGTGATGATGCAGTAGTCCTTGGATCAATAAACAGGGTAATTAGTGATGATGCAGAGGAGCCAAGCTCATATACACGCTGCTTCTTCCTCCCCTCAACAGCAGCGATATATAAAGCATTTAAATCTGTATTTGGCTGTGTCGACTGTGGCTGTGTCGATGGGACTCCCGCATTGAAGACTACGGCTGAGGCTGAGCAACAGAAGCCAGCAACTCCTGATATTGAGCCTATGTAATCCAAAACATTCTAATTTCCATTGAATTATATAACTCTTATGTAAAATATTGAAGAAATAATAATATAAGATGTGTACATACATTAACAGCCTCTGAACTCTTGTCCACGAACTGGTTCTTGTCACTATCCAAAGTATGCGTACATAGGAACACCTTCTATAATGAAGGCTCTTGGTCATTCTCTCTAACCTACATAATTTAAATTGAAATGTAAGTATCAATTTCAAAATTAAGTGCAATTGTAGAATTAATAAAAAAAGTGAAATAAGTTAACTAACCATAACTCGAGCTTACTCTGCAAAAGATCGAGAGCCACCAATATGGCACGAAGGCCCTGTCCATGGTCCAGCTAGCTCGCTCTATTTGTTCTTGATGGCTATGGCAAACTTCTTCTTGTACCCATCCTTCTACCACTCTACCTGCCAAGCTCGCCACACATCCTCTAGAACACCATGCCCTTTTTTCTTCTTGAAGTTGTGGATCATGCCTGCATATCGGTTACCAGCATGATGATTCCAAGCCCCCCCTGATATCATCCTCTGTATAAGGAAGCTCCCAACGAAACTCTTTCTGTTATAAGGAGGAAAAACAATGTGATAATAACTAATAATGTTTTTGTTAAGGGAATTAATAATTAATATAGATATAGATGGTAAGTCGAAATTGAAGTGCATATGAATTATTTTACCTTGAGCTCATTGAAATATAAATCTCTCTGTTGTTTCGTCACGTGGGCCCAGTTGTACCCATTAGCCCATAACATCTTCTTGAATAATTAGAAATTCGTCTAGAGACGTAATTGCTGGGTAGAATCCTATTCCTATTTATATAAAGACTTTACTTGTTAGCAACTTACAAAGAAAAAGAGAAATAATTTGAAATTTAACTTTTATATGCATGCAAGTAGAATATAAAATAAATTGAGATCTTACTAACTAGCCAACATTGATAGTAACCATAGTAAGGGTCTTATCAATCCTACCCACAATCTGAGAATCTCCTTCAGGATGCCCTGGAGAGGAAGGAGCAAACTAAGATGGCTGTGCAGTAGGAGCAGAAGTGAAACTGCCTGGAATGCAATGACATTTATCATATGATAAGTAAATTTGATAAAAATTCAAAGTCAATCTTTATCCTTTTAACAATGGTACAAAAGTGTACTTTACTAACTGCACAAGATATTACCATTTTCATAAATCATCTCTTTCATGTTTTCTAAAGCAAAATTTATTTTAAAAGAAATTCAATCAAAAGTGATGTTAATGGAAAAGCTTTCCAAAACTAAATCAAAGTGAAAATCATTTTTCTTGCACATTCCAATATGAACACAATCAACTCAACACTCTTACAGTTCTCACAAAAATTCTCTAGTGTTTAGGGCGCAGTGTTTACACTCAAGTCAAAGCATAAGGAAGTTCAATTATATGCTTGCCTTTTAATCATAAGTCTTCCAGTTGAATGTACTGGAAATACAAATCTAAGGGTCTTTCATTTGGCTGTAATGATGCTTAGGTAAGGTAGG
>CANYLF011423301.1:0-15782 GCA_948193215.1 Bocquillonia castaneifolia | reverse complement strand
GGTTTTTAAGTTTTCTGTCAATTGAGTCCAATCTGCCAAATCAGCCTATATTAAGCAAAGTTTTGAGTTTGCAATCAGGTCCTTTTGGCCAATTACGAAAAATCCTTAACTCGGTTTCATCCCAAATTTTTATGGTAAGTTCGGGAATATATTTATGCAGCCCGTACAAAATTTTAAATTAAACGGACTTCGTTTACTATTATTTTTAATTTTTTAATAGTAAAAACTCAATAAATGCCAAAAATACATTCCCGGACTAAGAAATTGAAAAACCGAAAATTACGGTCATTACATTATTTTTGATTTTCATATAAACAAATATTTTAAAAGATTTGTTGTACTCATAGTTAAAGAATATTAGAAGTTTAGCATAAGTAAAATATTGACCATACCATACAAATTACAAGATATATTTTAAATACACAGTAAGTTGACATTAAGTAAACATAAAGTATATCTCAAGTACAACATATAAAATTACTTGATTTTTATCTGGATTTAAACAATAATAGCTTCTAACGTTTGTTGAATTTTTTTAATCAAGTATACCAGAAGTATGGTACAAGTACATAAGAAGAAAACGATATAAAAACCATTATGTAAGTAGAAAAAAAGTTTTCAACTAATTATGATGATACAATTTCTTTCTTTTTAAATCTAGAGCATTAATTTTTTTAAAATCTCAAAAAATAAGATGAATAAAGTTTAAAATATGTAATGTATTAATGCATACATTTATTATACAACTTCAGGTGATGGCGTTCTCTTAGGCATCATATCAAACAACTCTTGTGCATTATCAACCAAACCCATTTTCACACTTGTATTAATGATTGAATACCTGGATGGTGAGTTCGGATGGACAATCTCATCAAATACTTGACAAGCAAAAGTGAAACTACCACACCTCCCACAGCTGAAGATAATAATCATCAAATAAACAATTCTAGCTCAGATTATGAATTGAGATTACCAATCTATTTCTACCAGAGAGATAAGTGCGCCACATAATGACCATGAAAAAAGGATTATTGGATTTGAAACATCTAGCTTTTTTAAGAACATTACTATTTCTTGCATTTTCTGTTCTCATCACTTGCAAGTTGTGATTGATTTAAAAAACAATCAGACATTATTTTACTAAAAAGCTCACAAATTTCATTTAGAGTGAATTAACAGAATAAATTTAAGAGAGTAGATCACATGAAAAAATGAAATGGCTTTCTTGCTTTGGTAAAAAAAAAACACAGATTAAACATAAAGGGGAGTTTCATACCATAGTCCTCTTGACTAGAAGAATCCAAAATTCCATCACTTTCGGAATTCCAACTTTCAGATTTTGATGTTTCCATATCACTTCCAGTTGTCATTTTCTTTTGAGCTGGAGAAGAGTACATGAGAGATGTTTGAACAAAGGAATCATAGATTCTCGATTTAAGCTTTTAATTATTTGTATTGGATTATCGATTACTAGAAGGGAGACAAGTTGAAGTCATCCTCGCTTCTCTATATGGTTGATTTTGGACTCCAATCCTTTTTTAATTGTTTTGAATTAAAAGGTATTTTCATAAATATAATTAGAAAAACTCTATTTCTGTGAATAAAAAAAGTCAACATGTATTGTTAAAAATGAAAAAGTCTAACTGTACTGTGGGCTATTATTTTCAAAAAATCGGGTAGTTATGAAAAGACCTCTAAAAATTTTCCTGATCCCGTTGGCAACTTCGCCCCAATTTCCTAATCGTTACTTCGTCTGTTCGGCCCAATTACTTGATGACGATGAGACTTCCCCGGCCATATCTATTTAAGACATTCAAAGATCACCAAAGTTTCATCATCACATAACTAACAACTTAACTTCATTATTAAAAATCACATCTTTTCAAAATTCTACTACTTCTTCTCTTTCCTATAAAAAAGCAGCTGGGCATTATATTCTTCTTCTTGTTTTTTTTTAATTGAAGCCTTTCCTTTCTTCCATTTTCGCTATTAATTATTTGATATTTTTAGTTTCTTGGAGAAAAAGCAACTTGGTCATGGACAAAATTATTCATAATAGCCATCAACACGAGCTTGAGCTAAAAAACTTTCAAAAACCCTACATTTGCAGTGGCTGCAAAATGAAAGGTTATGGATCAAGATACAGATGCGATATATGTAACTACGAGCTTCATAAAGATTGCTTTAACATTATCCCCATTGATTCTCATAAATTCTTCAAGAATTGCACCTTTAAATTCTTCGATCAACCATCGAATAATTGCTGCACTTGTAGAGACTGCATTAGATATTGCGATGCTTGTGCAAAACCAATTTACGGCTTTCATTACCACTACGAAAATAAGGGTTGGGATTTACACCCTTGTTGCTTGAACCTAAAAGAAGAGATTTTTGTAGATGGTGTAGAATTTCAGCTTCAAGATTACAGTAAAACATCATCTTCATCATTGTCCAAGTGTATTTGGTACAACGAGAAAAAGATTAAGGACAGTCGTGAGACAAGAATTCGAGGTTGGTCTTATGTTTCTAAGTGTAAGAATTATCACTGTCATGTCTAGTGTGCAAGTAAAATGGTGACTGATTCATGGAAAAACATTACTTCTTCAGGCAAAGATGATAATTGTAAGGAAAATAATTGTTTGGCTTTAGATTGTTAATTGTTATGCCATGTTTTTTGTATTATAAACAGAATTCTTAATTGTTATAGTATTTATAGCTGTAAAAGGGTATTGAGAGATACATGTTGATCTCCCATTTCTAAAGACCTCTAGAGGCATGGCAGCTTATATGTTTGAATTTGTCCCATCTTTGTATTATTCTCACATTTTAACTTTGGTCATGTATTTACTTCTAAATTATAACAACAAAATCACTATTTGTTTTTCATTACAACCAAATAAATTTAATGTCTCAAATTGACTACAAACCTTCTAACCACGGAGACTGTGTCTGCAGGGACGTTTCTTAATTATTATATAGTGTCTGCAGGGACGTTTCTTAATTATTATATACTTATATTGTTTAGATTTGATATGATCTCATATGCCATTGATCACAAGAATAATTCCTCCCGTAACCATAAAAGCAGCATGTACATTAATTGGGGAAGAAAAACTTCCATATCAGATCACTATGATATTTTGTGTCAAGCAACAACCTGAGGACAAACATTTTGGTTAAGGAATTATTCGCAGATTTAAGTAAACGAAGCAAATTAACTTGGCTTCCATTAATCAATAATGCTGTATAGACAGAGTACACAGGGTGAGAAGTATAATACAACTAGGACATTAAATACATATCAACAAGTAGAGATATACTAGGAAACATAAGAAGTAATCCTTATCACCCTCCCTCAAGTTGAGGGGACTTGTCATGAACCATCAACTTGAACAGTGAATCCAAGAATTGTCGCCACCCTACTGCCTTTGTCAAACAATCTGCCAATTGATCTTTGGTAGATATATATTGGATTTTCAACGATTTATTAGCCATTTTTTCCCTCATAAAATGGAAATCCACCTCCAAGTGTTTAGATCGGGAATGAAAAATTGGACATAGTCAGATATGTGGCACTCAAGTTATCACACCATAGTTGAGGAGTAGAGAAGGGAATATGTAACTCAGACTAGAGAGAACACAACCACTGTAATTCAAGCACAGTATAAGCAAGAGCTCTATATTCTTTATCGGTAGAAGATTTAGAAACAGTGCATTGCTTTTTGGATCTCCATGTAACAAGATTAGCCCCAAAAAAGAGAGCAAAGTCATTAGTAGAACGTCTATCATCCACATCACCTCCCCAATTCGAATCACCATAAACCAAAATAATATTCAAAGTAGAAGGACGTAAAAATAAACCATGATTAGCTGTGCCCTTTAAATGTAGAAGAATACGCTTAACAACAGTCCAATGATGGTTAATTATTTGGAGGGTCACTGAACTTTGGTGAAATTATAAAATGGTAATTGAATTTCAATTTGTAATACTTTGGTTACTCAATTTTAATTTTGTTACATCCGATGGCCACTCCACCGAATTTAGCTGATGTGGACATCTGAGAAATAATATTCTCAGTATATTCTATTCACATTATCTGCCTTGTTTCTACATCGTACAATGGTAATATAACATATAGGTTACTAAACTTTCATTTTATTACAAAATGGATATCGAATTTTGATTTCTTTCTTTTGGTTAATTGTTGTTTTGTTTATAACGAAAAATTACTAATTAAATAAAATCATTTTTTAATAATTTCACAATCGTAAAATAAATATATATATTTTAATAATTCTTCATGTTAGTCAACTTTGATACCTTTAATATTTACTTATTATGATAATTTTTCATTACATGTCAATAATAGTATGTATAATAATTAATCCTATGATATCTAGTTCGATTTGGTCCTAATTAAAAAGTCAATTGTACACTTGGGTTTTGTATTTTCTTTTTTCGACTCTTTTATTCAATTTATGATTAATCATGGTTGTTCTCATCCTATATCATAATCATTTCTGGGATTGATGAGTTGATTTGATTTTATTGGTTTATCTAGGTTCAGTTTTTCATGTACTTAATTCACAGAACTCAAAACCACAATATGTCAATTAAAAACAAGGAACACTCCAAGTCAAGCATTTTCTGTTCGACAGGGAAGGAGGTAGACCTTAATTTCATCTCAATTCTTGACGGAATCTTCAATTGGAAAGCAACATGTTGATAAGGATTTAATCATATTACTGCTATTTCTATTCCTATCTTTACGTCCTTGTATTTTATCCTACAGCTGTTTTCTGTTATCATGTACAACTCCTACTACAATTATATTTTGTATCTGCGGCCTATTTATGTAACTTACATTAATCAATACAATTCAAGTCTTTTATTGTTCAATTAACATTATTATGGTATCAGAGCTTCCAGGCTTAACAGCAAAAGTTTTTACGATCTGAATTGCTTTCTTTTATTCGTCTCTTTTCTTCCTTCAACCAATTTCTTTTTTTTCTTTTTCACCATGTCTTCTGAATCTACATCGTCTTCTTCTCTTATTTCTACAGCCTCTTCCATTGCTGTTCCACTCCCTAACATCTCAACTCAGATTTCAATTAAACTCAACTCCTCAAATTATCTCTTATGGAAGGCTCAATTAGAGCCTCTCCTCAACAGCTACGGACTTGCCAATCAATTTGTTGTTGATGCACAAGTTCCCCCCTCTTTGCTTAATAATGCTCCCAATCCTGCATATTCTTCCTGGTTTAAACGTGATCAAATGGTCCTCAATTGGTTAATCGGGTCAATTTCTGAACAATTTATACCGCAAATTGTTGGTTCTACTACGACTAGCGATGCATGGTCTAAACTTGCAACGGCTTATGCTTCGGAATCCAAAGCACAAATCTGCAATATTAAGAGTGGTTTCTACAAGCTGCATAAAGAATCTAATGAGTCCATTACACAGTACGTCCAATGTGGGAAGTCGATGTTCGATAAGATGGCTGCTCTCGGTAACTCCTTGCAGGAAGATGATCTTGTGCAGGTTTTGACCAATGGGCTTGGCTCTGAATTCCGTCCTTTTATCCGATCTCTTGAGAATCGATTAGATGACGTCAGGTTTGATGACTTCTATGGCCTGTTGTTGAGTGAAGAAACGAGTTTGCTAACCGAAAAATCTGGTTCATCCTCCTTCACTCAAACAGCTTTTATTTCTTCAATTCCACCTTCTCCCTTTCAACATGGAACTGCCAGCAATTACAGGGGCCGTAATCGTGTCTTCCGTGGTCGTGGACAATCACAGTTTCGCCCACAACAGTAATTTGCTCCTACTCCGTTTTCTTCCTACAGTTCAGCAATTAATATTGGTACCATGGGAAATAATTCTGCTTTTTATAACAGCTCTAATGACAGCTCTCATCTTGTGTGCTTCAATTGTAATGGCCTTGGCCATTTAAGCCGAAATTGTTGGTCACAAAAAATTTAACGCCAGGCTCTCCCCCCTTCTACCTACACCACGACCCACCTCTAACTTCACTACTGTCCAGCCCTACAATACCACACTGCAAAAATGGATTTTAGACTCCGATGCAACGTATCACTTCACCCCCAACCAAGAAAATCTTCCAAATTCAGTTGTATATCCTGGACATGATGAAGTCGTTATCGAAAATGGTAAAACTATTCCTATCTCTAGAGTTGGTTCATCTATTTTTTATTCTTCATCTAATAATTTTTATTTCCGTGATGTACTCCATGTTCCAAAAATTTCAAATAATTTATTATCGGTATCTGCTTTTGCTAACGCTAACAATATTTCCATTGAATTTGTTCCTTCTCATTTTGAAATTAAGGACATCCGCACGAAGGATTTGCTACTCAAAGGCCCGAATAAGGGTGGTTTTTATTCTTTATTTCTTACTCCTGGTACCTTGCCTAATCCACCAAAGTCCGCTCTTTTGTCAACTGTATCCACTTGGTAGCAACGCATTGCTCATGCCAACAATCGGATAGTTCATGATGTTTTGCGTCGTTCTAATATCTCCGCTTCTTTAGATAGTGAATCTACTCTTTGTCATTCATGCTGTGTTAATAAAGCCATAAATTACCTTTTGTTTTGGCTAATTATGTTTATCATGGTCCTCTGGATTTAATTTTTTCTGATGTTTGGGGTCCTGCCCCCATTAGTTCAATTGATGATTTTCACTATTATGTTATTTTTATTGATCATTATAGTCGTTATACATGGATTTATTTTCTCAAACATAAATCTGATGTTATTAATGTTTTCATTAAATTCCATCATATTGTGGAAAAAAATTTTTAATGAAAAAGTAAAAAATTTTCATTCTGACTGGGGTGGTGAGTTTCAAGATCTTACGTCCCACTCTGTTGCTCATGGTATAACACATCGATCTGCTTGCCTAAAAACCCCTGAGCAAAACGATTTAGCTGAACGTAAACACCGTCATTTGGTGGAAACTGGTCTTTCCTTGTTAACTCATTCCCATGTTCCACACAAATTTTGGACCTATGCTTTTGATCCTGCTTGTTACACCGTTAATCGATTGCCTACGTCCATTAAACAGAATTTCTCCATTTGAAAAATTATTGCACACCGGGCTTTTGTACCATGATTTACGCATTTTTGGTTGTCTCTGTTACCCTTGTTTAAAGTCATACAGTAAAAATAAATTTAGTCCAAAATCTAGGAGTTGTGTTTTTTTGGGATACAGTAAATTATATAAGGGATATAAATGTTTTGATATTAATTCCAATTCTTTTTTTTTTTACTCACATCACGTAATTTTTGATGAACAGGTTTTTCTGTATGCATTGGATTTCTCATCCCAGGATAATACGCCTGACTCCAAACCTTCTACCCTTTTCTTTAATAATTCTATCTTATATAATCCGTTATCTTATATTCCTACCTGTAACCAACAAATCATTCCCACTACTACTTCTCCACTAAATTCTATCCAGCCTACCACTGAGCCTAATCTGATCCCTTCTACACCAATTAGACACACCCCATCAAATAAAAATTCCCATATATCGTCCACTTCTAAAATTTCTAACTCTCCTCCAATTACAACACCCACCGAACCATTCAGCCATGGACTTTCTCTTATAGTTGACCTTTCTAAATATTCTAATTCTTCTCCTCCTACCGTACCTAATACACAACCTTCAGCATGGTTAATAGATCACAAACTGGAAATCTAAAACCTAAACTTTTTTCTTTCTAAACTTGATGATAAAATTGAGCCTGTGACTTTTAAACAAGCTTTTAAGTCACCTAAGTGGCAGATTGCCATGCAAGAAGAGATTTCGGCTTTGTAAAAAAATAAAACATGGGAGTTAGTTCCTCCTTTGGATGGGCAGAATGTTGTTGGCTGCAAATGGGTTTATCGTATCAAACGACTTGCTAATGGTGCTATTGATCGCTATAAGGCCAAACTTGTAGCTAAGGGATACCATCAATGTCCCAGAATTGACTTTCTTGAAACATTTAGTCCTGTGGTTAAGCCTACAACCATCCGAATCATTCTTGGTCATGCAGTTTCACATTCATGGGATATTAGGCAACTGGAAGTTTCTAATGCCTTTCTCCATGGCACTACTCTAAACGAAAATTTGTTCATGCAACAACCTCCGGGTTTTGTTTCAAAGGAATTTCCAGCTCATGTTTGCAAGCTTCAAAAATCATTGTACGGTTTACGACAAGCTCCACGTCAATGGTATTTTTGCCTCTCTAATGCTCTACTTCATCTTGGATTTGTTGCTTCAAAAATAGACAACTCTCTATACTTGTATAATAGGAACAACATCCAGGCATACTGTCTTATTTATGTTGATGATTTAATATTAACTAGGAATTGAAATTTATTTATTTCTAAAATAATTGCTCCTTTAAAAAATTCCTTCAAGTTTAAAGATCTTGGTCATCTTCATTTTTTTCTTGGCATTGAGGTGACATGCACTAATAATGAACTTCATCTACGGTAAAGCAAGTATATTAGAGACTTGTTAGCTAGATCTAAAATGGATTTGGCCAAGCCAATTTCCACTCCAGCTGATTCCAAAGAGAAGTTGGTGCTTAATTCTGGAGATTCTTTTCATGATGGTACTCTTTTTCGAAGTATTGTTGGTGATTACAGTATCTTGCACTCACTCACCCAGATATATCTTATTCAGTGAACAAAGTTTGTCAGTTCATGCATGATCTGTCTAATTCACATTGGGTGGCAGTGAAACATATTTTGCGTTATTTACAAGGCACAATTGATCATGGCATATTTTTGTCTTCCACATCTTCAGGTATTGTACATGCCTATATTGATTCTGATTGGGCAAGCTCTTTGGAAGACCAAAAATCTACTTCTGGCTACTGTATTTTTGTTGGCAATCATTTAGTCAATTGAGGTACTAAAAAGTAGTGAACTGTAGCTAAGTCATCAACTGAGGCTGAATATCAAGCTCTTACCCATGCGGTTGTGGAACTACAATATGTTCTTTCTCTCTTACGTGAGTTGGGTCTTTCTCTTAAGGCTAAACCAATATTATTGTGTGATAATCTTGGTGCTACGTATCTTACAACAACACCAACTTTTCATTCCCGTTCTAAACATTTGGAAATTGATTTCCATTATGTTCGAGATCTTATTGCAAAACCTGTTTTGGAAATAAAGTACATCTCTGCCAAAGATCAACTTGTAGACATTTTTACGAAGCCATTGTTAAAGCTACCATTTCAGCATCTTAGTTCCAAGTTGATCATTCATTCTCATGATGATTGTTGGCTAATGGATAGCAACCCTTAATTTTTGATGCTGATTCACTTAGACATAGTACCGAGTTTTTTTTTTAAAGCTGGTGTTTGAGTCTATAAGACAGGGGAGCAAAGACACAAGCACAAGAATCAGGTATTAGCTTCAAGCTTAAAGGATTAAGAAGCCAGAATGAAGTTCAAACTGAAGAGACAAAGTGATCAGACTGATGTTCAAGCTTATGGAATCTAGAAGGACTGAGTCTTAGACTGACGAGACTAGAAGCACTCATTCCCTATGTAACCAAAAATTTCTTCTGGAATTCTTGTAGGAATGATTGAGAGAATGCATTGTTACATTTCATGTGTCATTTTCTGTGCATAGTCCAAAAACAGTCAACATATAGAGCCAAAACTGTTATTTCTGGTAGCTAGGAAAAAGACAGAATTTGTTAAGCATGTTTCCTTTTTTGTGGAGAATTTATTCTTCCAATATTCTCTGCATTCTTCTTGTTGTCTCGTAGTGCATAGCTGTCTCATTCTAGATAAGGACACTAAAGTATTTTCATCAATTAGGGCAACAGATCTAGAAGCATCCTTTGAACACTATATATACACACTACTCTACATTTTCATAAAATGAGAAGAAAGAACATTGAGCAGAAATTGAGCATAACAGAATAGTGTGACATAATTGAGCATGAATCATTTCATTATCTTCTCTCAATCAAACCAATAGAGCTTGTAATCAGAGTATGGAGAGATCTTAAAATATTTTTTTTATTCTTTCTTTTTATAGGTTAGCAACTCCCTGTTAATGCTTGTATAGTTTGCAGAAGCTATTGAAAATTTGTGTGAAGCTATAAGCTGTATTGAAAGGTTTTCTCTAATCCTGCAAAAGAGAATAGTGAAGTTGTGAAATCCTAAGGTTGCTGATATTAGGTAGAGGATGTAGTCTTACGATGAACCACTATAAATCTTTAAGTCTCATCTTCTCTTTTTACTTTTCTTTGATTAGTTTCAGTCTGTTCTCTCAGTCTCACATTTTTAATATTTAGTAGTATTTTAAAATATTCTCAGATCTATTAAAATGTTTTTCAATCTAGAGATATACTCTTAAAAATTAAAAATTAGTTTATTAAAGGTTTTTATTAAACGAGTAGCTTCAAATAATCTTAATTTTAAACATACAGACTCAAAAAGTTTAAATAGGCTCAATTCACCCCCTCCCCCTCTTGAGACTAACCTTGGGACCAACAATTGGTATCTGAGCAGGCTCTTCAAAAAGCTTGATATTTCTTTTTCTAAAGAGGATCTATGGCTAGCGGTAGTGGACAAGGTGGTAACAACCAGAATGTGTTTAATAATCTCTGTGGAGTTACCGAAGGAGGATCAACTGTCGGACCTCCACTTCTAAATGGAGCTAATTATGAGTACTGGAAAAATAGGATGATTAACTTCATTCAAGCCGCTGATGTAAATTGCTGGAAGATCATTCGAAATGGAGCACAAACTCCTTAGATTGCTGATGCAGATGGCACTATGAGAGATGCTACTGAAGATGAGTACATCGATGCTTATTGGAGAGAAATTTCTCTAAATGCTAAGGCACTGAATTTCATTCACTGTGCTCTTGAGATATCTAAGTGTAATCGACTCTCTCATATCGAGTCAGCCAAACAACTTTGGGATAAGCTTTAGGTGGCATATGAAGGAGCAAGCCAGGTCAAAGAGTCAAAAATCAACAAGCTATTGAGGGACTATGAACTCTTCACTATGAAACCAGAAGAAACCATTCAGGATTTAAATAATCAATTCTCTGAGATTGTTAATACCCTGAAAAACTATGGAAGAGATGTTCCAAAGAATCAACAAGTCAAGAAGTTGCTAAGATCTTTGCCAGCAAAATGGGAGACCAAGGTAACGGTAATTACTGAAGCTAAGAATCTTAACACCTTATCTTATGATAAGCTTGTTGGTTCCCTAATAGCACACGAGCTTATAATGAAAGATAAAGAAAAGGGATCAGCTTCAGAAGTTAAAAAGAAGAAATGAGATTTGGCTCTCAAATCTGAAGCTGTTGAGAACTCAGACTCAAGCATTGAAGAAGAAGATATTGCTCTTATCACTAGAAAATTTAAGAGAATGTTCAAAAGATGAGGAAAGCAATGAAGGAAAAATGTGAAGAAATTTTTTGGGATCCAAACCTGACTACAAGAAAGATAGTAGTGAAATTATTTGCTACGAATGCAACAAACCTGGACATGTCAAGACTAGCTACCCGAAACTGAAGAAGAAAGAAAAAAAGGAAAAGACAAAGAAAGCTTTGGCATTCACATGGAGTGGAAGTGAAAGCTCGGATTTAGAAGGAAGCATTGAACCTGAAGAAGTGGCAAACCTCTGTTTGATGGCAAAAGAGATTAAAGCTAACAAATCTGAAGCTAGCAAGGAAAAGATTCAAATATTTGAACTAGAATCGTCTGAAGCTGAGGTAAATTTCCTTCAACTTGAAACTCCTGAAGATTTACAAAATGCTATGCTGGAACTTTATCATGAATATGAAAGAATGGCTAAGAAGTATGTTGCATTAAAAAGGAAATGTAGACAGCTTGAAACTGGTAAACAAGTTCATATTTGTTGTGTTTCAACTAGTACCTATGAGGATCTTGCTGAAAAAGAAAGAAAAGCTACTGAGATGTATAATGAGATTGAAAAGAAATTTTTAAAAGCTGTAAATGATCTTGATGTAGTTAAGCAATAGGTTGAATTAAATCAAGATGTTTACATGATAACTTTTCAAGAAAATGAAGTTTTACAAAAGAAAATTGATTCTCTCACAAAAGACCTTGAAAGATTTACCAATGGCAGACAAAATCTTGATGTATTATTGGGCAATCAATGTATTCCCAATGATAGGATAAGATTAGGCTATAATGGATTCAATGCTGGTTTAGGAAATACTAGCACCAGTAAAGAATCTGGCCCAAAGTTTTTCAATCTGCACAAAAGTTTTTCAAAGCTGCTCATTCAAGAAAATTCTTTCCAAAACCTGCATATCATTCACACAAGTCAAATGCAAGATGTTTCTTCTACAATCATATTGGTCATACTGTGAAGAACTGTGCATACAAAACAAACAAACAAACAAGGGTACACACTTGAATGGAGGCCAAAAATGTTGTCACAGAATGTTAAAACTAACCAATCAGGACCCAACTCAGCTTGGGTACCTAAAACTAACTGACTCCTTACAGGTATGCCTGAAGAGTAAGCAGAAGCTGAACTAATGGTATGTGGATAGTGCTTGTTCTAGGCACATAACTGGGGACAATCTTTGTTCACCAGATTGGAACTGAAAAATAAGTACATCAAGAATCATTGGCTCAGGCTCAATTGGCTCGAGTCCAACAATCATTGAAGTGTGATTAGTATAAGATCTCAAATTCAATCTTCTAAGTGTGAGTCAGCTTTGTGACAAGAATTTTAGAGTAATCTTTAAACCTAACCACTATGAGATTCAAAGTATTCAGGATGGTCAGACTGTGTTTGTTGGTAAGAGACAGGAAAACATATATGTGATTGACTTTGATGAAGCTCAAGTAAGTAATTTCTGTTTAGCTTCAATTGACCATGAAAATTGGTTGTGGGATAAAAGATTAGGTCATGCATCTATGCATATCATCTCTAAGCTATCTAATCTTGATCTTGTGAGAGGTCTTCCTAAGCTAAAGTATGAAAAGGATACTGTCTGTGATGCATGTCAGTTTGGAAAACAAACCAAAGTGTCTTTCAAGTCTAAAGGAACAATCTCAACCACTAGACCTTTAGAATTGATTCACTTTGACTTGTTTGGACCTGTTATTTCATGTAGTTTAGGAGGCAAAACATATGTATTTATGATCATTGATGATTGTTCTAGATTCACAAGGACATTGTTTCTGAAAAACAATAATGATGCTTTTGACAAATTTACCAGTTTGTGCAAAAACATTCAAAACATGCAGGGATATAACATATCAGCTCTTCAAAGTGAACATGGAAGAGAGTTTGACAACAAATCCTTTGAGCAATTCTGTAATTAGTTTGGAATCAGTCATAACCTCTCAGCTCTAAGAACTCCATAATAGAATGGAGTTGTAGAAAGGAAAAACAGATCACTCCAGGAAATCGCAAGAACCATGCTAAATAAAGCTAATCTCCCAAAATATTTTTGGGTTGAAGCTATCAACACAGCTTGCTACATTCAGAATCGAGCACTAGTCAGACCTAAATTGAAGAAAACTCCATATGAACTGTGGAAACGCAGGAGACCCACTGTGAGTTATTTCAAAGTCTTTGGATGTAAGTGCTTTATTCACAACAATGAAAAGACTCAGCTTAGTAAATTTGATCCTAAAAGTGATGATGGTATTTTTCTCGGTTATTCTGAATAAAGTAAGGCATATAGAGTCTTTAACAAGCGCTCTTTGCTTGTTGAAGAGTTAATTCATGTTATCTTTAAAGAAGTTTACCAAAATGTGTCTAGTGGAGATGTTGGAGAAATTCTTGCAGGAAACAATGATGAATAGATTGAACCTCAGAGTATTCAGACTCAACAAGAAGTGGAACAAGAAGCTAATTAAGAGGTGACTCCTGAAGTTGAAGCTCAACAGAATGGACAACAAGATGAAGTTAATGAGTTGCCGAAAGAATGGAGATATCACAGATATCATCCACTAGAGAATCTTTTGACAAATCCTTCAAGTAGAGTCACAACAAGACAAGAGCTCAAAAGATTAATGGGGAATGTGGCTTATGTGTCTAAGATTGAACCTAAGACAATAAGTGAAGTTCAACAAGATGAAAATTGGATTGTTGCTATGCCAGAAGAGCTGAATCAGTTTAAAAGAAATAGAGTATGGCATCTAGTACCCAGAATCAAGGATCAGTCGGCAATTGGAACTAAGTGGGTGTTCAAAAACAAACTTGATGAACAAGGGAATTTTTGTGAGAAACAAAGCTTGATTTGTGGCTAAAGGATACAATTAGGAAGAAAGAACAGACTTCGAAGTAACCTTTGCACCAGTAGCACGTTTTGAAGCTATCAGAATATTATGTGCCTTTGCTTGCTACAAAAACTTCCTCCTTTATCAAATGGATGTCAAGAGTGCCTTCTTGAATGGATTTCTCAAAGAAGAAGTTTATGTGGAGCAGCCTCTTGGATTTGAATATCTCACTTATCCAAACCATGTGCTCAAACTGACCAAAGCACTCTATGGACTCAAACAAGCTCCTAGAGCTTAGTATGAGAGATTAAGCAAATTTCTACTTGACAATGGTTTTGAAAGAGGAAAGGTAGACAAAACCATGTTTACCAAAACTCACAAAGGTAAGATACTAGTGGTTCAAGTCTATGTGGATGACATTGTGTTTGGATCAACCCAACAAAAGCTTTGCAAAGAATTTAGCACTCTTATGAAAAATGAGTTTGAGATGAGCATGATAGGGGAACTAAGTTTCTTTCTTGGACTTCAGATTAAACAGCTTAAAGATGGGATCTTCATCAACCAATCCAAGTACTTAAAGGAGTTGATAAAGAGATTCAAGATGACTGAACCTAAAGAAAGCAAGACACCAATGAGTACCACAATCAAAATGGAGAAGGACAAAAAAAGGTAAATCAATTGAATGCAAGCTATACAGAGTTATGATAGGCTCATTACTCTATCTTACAGCAAGTAGGCCTGATATTCATTTCAGTGTTTGTCTTTGTGCTCGTTTTCAAGTTAACCCAAAGAATCACATCTTGTTGCTGTTAAAAGGATAATCCGATATCTTGTAGGACAAGACTTAGGTCTATGGTACCCTAAAGATACCACACTTGATTTAGTAGGGTATAGTGATGCTGATTTTGTAGGAAGTCGTGTGGATAGAAAGAGCATGTCTGGAAGTTGTCAGTTTCTAGGACAAACTTTAGTCTCATGGAATAGCAAGAAGCAAACTTCAGTCAGTCTGT
Source organism: Bocquillonia castaneifolia (assembly GCA_948193215.1). NCBI lineage: Eukaryota > Viridiplantae > Streptophyta > Magnoliopsida > Malpighiales > Euphorbiaceae > Bocquillonia > Bocquillonia castaneifolia. The sequence continues at coordinate 518 of CANYLF011423301.1, read as the reverse complement.
CCACTGTTGAAGCTAAGTACATAGCTGCTGGAAGCTGTGTAGCACAAATCCTTTGGATCAGGCAAGAATTGAAAGATTTTGGTATGACTTATTTTAACATTCCAATTTTGTGTGATAATACAAGAGCTATTAGCTTGAGCAAAAATCTTGTTTTGCATTCACGCACAAAGCATATTGAAATAAGACATCATTTCATCTGAGACCATATTTAAAACCATCACATTAAAATGATCTCTGTTCCTACAAAAAAACAGTTGGCTGACATCTTCACTAAACCCCTCAATGAGGAAACTTTTTGCAGAATCAGAAGAGAGCTTGGCATTTTGAAGCTTGATCAATAGCTTTAAACCTTTTGAAACTCAAATTTGCATATTTTTTGGTCATTTTTGTACATATTGCATTATTTTCTCATACGTGATTTTCTACATTCTGTTCCTTTTATTTTATGTTTTCAAATATTCAAAAATTAAAAATTGAAATATTCAAAATATAAAAATATATATCTTTCCATTTTTTTT
>CANYLF011423186.1:0-14225 GCA_948193215.1 Bocquillonia castaneifolia | reverse complement strand
ATTATACCCATTTGTCCTACTGCACTCCATTCCCCCAAATAAATACCTGTTGCATTAAATGTTGACTCTTAAGATAACTCAGTTGAAGGCCCAAATCCATTCAAAAATGCTTGTAAGTCCTTATCAAAAGTAGCCTATTGTTTTACCTCCAACATAGGTGGAGGTTCTTCCACGTGGTGGTCTTTCTGCATTTCTTATTGAGGCTGCTCATGTTGTTCATCTTCTTCTTGTACTGGAGATACTAGAGGAGTAACCAATTCTCTTTGAGGAGTTGGGGTTATGGCTCGCATCCAATTACCATATGGACATCTAGGAATATGACCATCTTCTGATCTTCCTAAAACCCTTTTGCAAACCCTGCTCACATGTCCCATACAACTGCAAACATAACAAAAGTATGGGAGTCTTTCATACCTGATGCTAACCCAATATGGAGCTCCATCTTGTCTGTTTCTATGAAACCAATCTCTTAGTGTATGAAAAACATCAAGTTTGATTCTCAGCCGAAAACTTATGTTCTATCCTACCCCTTCTCCCTAGTGGTGATCTATTTCTTCTAGTCCCTCCTAATATTTTGGCATTCAATTCTATCAATGCTCCTGGAGGTAGACCATAGACTTAGATCGAAAAAAGAGTGTGTGTTGAATTCAAGCTCAAAGAACTCTTTATTTTCCAGCCAGTCCCTTAGAATCAACAGCTGGTTTGACACACACCAAGGCCCCTTACTGACTCCTTATCTCTTACATCTGAGAACTCTGTGATGAAAACATTGGGAGTGCTGACCTCCTTTTTGACCCTGAATTTTCCTCTTGAATATCTCCATGATTGCGCTAGTGTGTTTTGAACTATACCATCCCCATAGGTCTTATAGGAAAAGATTTTGCCTGCTACCACATTTCTGGAAGACTTCTCGATCTCCCTAGCTTCAGATTCATCAGGAAGGTCACTACCCTCTTTTGGTGTTCTTTATCCCGCATTGCTTCTACTCTTTGTAGATCCCCCTCTAATGACAAACCTTGACCATGCCGATTCAATATTTTCCTCTTGCTCCATTGGAGCCTTTCCTCTTCACCTGGCTGCCATGACAAACTACCACAACCTTTTACAGATATAAGTAAAAAGAAACAAACCCAAGATACACAGAAAAGAAAGTATATGAAAAGGAATAGAAAAGAACTACTACTAGGATTAGTTACCAAAGGATAAAAAAGAAAGAGGAATTCAAACTAGAAAAGGAAAATGAAAGGACGTGATATCAACATTTATGATAATCCTATGGGACTAATAGTAAAAGAGGGTTGGTGCATTTATGAGCAGACATATCCATTTTCTCTTCACCTATATATTCATTGATTGGCTAAACAGAATTAACTACAAAGAACTTTGAGAAATGAAATTGGAAGAGTTTGGGTATCAAAGAATGTGTGTCTTACATGGAAGACATTTATTATGGGTATTTATAACTAAAATACAAAAACTAGCTATTAAATACATTTGGAGTTATGTCTCAAACAACCACTTATACATGCATTTAATGCTCTAGTGTGTTAGGTTGTGGGGGAGAAGAGGCTCATCATGGGTAGGAAACTCATAAAGTGGTTCAACGGCCAGTTTTCCTAGACAAAGTGAGAGGATCGTGAGAGCGATCTTTTATGTCACGGTTACAATGCAATTGGCCTTAAAGAGGCTTGGAATGTATCTTTCTGGCACTCAGATCATGGTCGTGATTAGAGTTATCGTGGGCACGACACACTTTTGAATCCAATTCCTTTATAGGGATCGTGGGGACAATAGACACTTTAAAGATTACCAGCCATTAAATAAGGTTAATTAACATGAAAAAGTGATATAAACACACGACACATCAAAACAGCACCACAACCTAGGGTTTTTACCATTTTGGATCTAAGATGATTGACAAATAGACATAATTAACCAATTTCATGCATAAATACACCTAATTAATTACTAAAGAGGGTTCAGGAACTTACCTCATCGCTGCATTCCATGTGAAAACTACTGTACACAACCAATCTCCTCAAAACAGCATCGAAGAACAACAAAGAGGGCCCAATGCCACTCACCTACAAGCATTTGGGACCAATGCCACTTCTGCTTATGGCATTGGTCAACAGACAAAAAACATAGCATGCGATTTGACAGAAAATGAAATTTTCTGGTTTACCAAGCCCAAGAAACACACGTACAGAGATGAAAATGAATCAAACAATCACCAAAACATGTAATAATGCATGACACATGGCAAAACAACCTAGATCTAAGCATGGCATTCATAAAATATAAACTTGACATTTAAAATGCCAAAAAATTCAATCTTTGAACATAAAACATGCAAAAGGTGCAAGCTTTATTCATAGAACAACAAAATAAAATTATTTTTCATCAAGAAATAAGCTTTACTCATCAAAACAAATAAAAAAACAAACTTGATACCTTAAAACACAAAAAAAAAACCTTTATGCATTAAAACATGAAAAAGATATGACTTTTATGCAAAAGAAACGATCTTTATGCGAAAGAAACAATTTTTATGATTTGAAACATGAAAAGAAAAAGATTTTATGAATGTAAACATGTTATTAACATCAAACAATCCAGATCTGAAAAGAAAAATAATGAAACATGCAAAAAAGATGCAACTTTAATCAATTATAAAGCATGAACATTGGTTAAAATGATATTTTAACAAAAGAAAAATGCGAAAACATTAATGAAACATGCAAATAGAAAATTACAACAACATATAATCAGAATTAACATGTTCATAACATGCAAACCATGGAAAGATGCATAGAAACAATGAAAAATACAAAGAAAAGTAACTTACCTTTCAGGGAATTAGCTTGGAAATGCTTGATAACCTTCAAATCTTGTTTGAGTGACTTTTGTGTTGCTCTTTTTTGATTAAAGGCTTCTGGAATCTTCTTCAATTGATTGAGAACTCTTGGAATGCAAATAAATGCAAGCTTTTTATGAGTTTTTATGTTTGAAAAGTGAAAAGTATAATGTCATTTGGCAATCAAGTTAATTCAGAGCTTTGATACAGAAAACCAAACCCTAAATTTGTGTGAACAGCTTGCCTCCCTCTAAAACCTAGTTTTAGACCGGTATTTATTCCCGTAATAGCCTTAAACTTAAGCTAGGGTTTCCACAACCAGTTTCCGACTAAAATTCAATGACTTGAGCCTAAAGTAAAGAATTTTTTGGACAAAAATAGCCCTATAGGGCTTTAGGACATGTATACAACTCGTACGGGCCATTCCGGATCGAAACAACCCAAAAATGAGCTTTTTACAACTGAAAGTGAGTGACTGGCATTGGGGGCCCAACACTAGTCTTCCCTGTGGTGTTGAACCCAATGCCAATATTATGAGTGGCATTAGGCCCAACTCCACTAGGAAGAGTGGCGTTGGGCCCAATTTCACTCTCTAGAGTGGCGTTGGGCCCTTTTGGGCCTCCAAATGTCCGATTTTGTAAAAATTTAAAACTGAGAAAATGTGTGGAATGGTCTCAACTATAGATTAGTAAAATTTCAAGTCATGTGGATAGTTGTAGAAAATGTTATGATGAAAACTATCTGAAAAATGTATCGTTTATGCTCAAAACCGGATTTTAGAGAAAAGCGTACTATGCAAGCTTAGAAAAAACTCAAAGTGAAGCAAATATAATCTCTAAAAAGCAATGTCAACTAAATTCATGCTACCTAGAACATGAACGATCATCACTGGGCCTTCGAGCCGCTTCCGTATTCATGTGTTAAAAATTAGGTGTTAAAAGTTTGCTCCCGCTTTGTCGGAGGTTTGTAGTATTATCCAATAATATGGAAAATGATGATAAATCCAAAACACATAATTTTTGGAGAGAATTACATACCTTGACTTCGGTGTGTGAAATATAACCTTGGACCTCGGATGCCTTGGCTTAACTCCACGGGGATTTACCTGACTAGATTCTTAGGGTTTTAGGAATTTGATCTCGGACCTCAGGTGCCTTGACCAACTCCATGGGGAAATGTGCAATTTGGGAATACTATCCATGTGAAGAATTGGAATACTATCCAAGTACAAGAATACTATCTTGGCGTAAGGATTGGAATACTATCCATATGCAGGAATCCTATCCTGGCTTGAAGGGTTGGAATACTATCCAGATGTAGGAATCCAATCCTAGCTTGAAGGGCTAGAATACTATCCAAATGCAGGAATCCTATCCTATATTGAAAGGTGGAATACTCCTATCCTGGCTTGAAAGGTGGAATACTATCCAGAGGCAGGAATCCTATCCTGGCTTGTAAGTTGGAATACTATCCAAATGCAGGAATCCTATCCTGGCTTGGGAATTGGGGAATATCTATTTACTGAGACTTAGATTCTAACTACCACTGGGGATGTTTCTACTTTGAAAAAAAAAATTCTTGCTTTGACTATGAATCAGAATAACTCCATTCGGTAATACAAGCTTATTACGATATTATGCTTGAAATGACTCCACTGGGGAAGAGAAAACTCACTCAAAATACTTCTGGCATTCCTTTTACTGGGAAAAATTATCTTTCAGACATAAAATTACAATCTATATGCCCATGCTCACTCCAACCATCTTATAAATTTGAAATGAGAAAATAGATCTCCGAAAAAGAAATTTTCTGTACTATCTGTCATTTCTTTTGTAATCCTCTATCATTCTGACTATAATTGACTGCTATTCCTACTAATCCTCTGAAATATGCCCCTAATTGCACTCAAATTGGCCTCCTTCAGCCTTAATTTTGATTTAGGACCTATTTGCAACCAAACTTCTGTCCTTATTTAAAAATTTTCTTCAGGGACCAAAATGGCAATTTGCCAAATTGGCATTATAAAGTGGCGAGCACCATCTGGAACCCGATTGGTCTCTTTCGGGTTAGAGAGGAAGTATTAAAAGCTAATTCTGGTGGAATTCAAAGAGCAGAAAGGATTTGTCCACTGTCAAATGCCAGATTCAACCTTTGTGGCTCGATCGAAGGCCGGGTAAGTGTCTAAACACTTCAATTTGACTGAATTTTGATTAGGCATTGTGAAATTTATCAAAAATCTACAGAATAAAACCGAATTGGTGGCCAACGGGACTGGGCTGGGTCCAATGCCAATGCCACGAGTAGCTTTGCCTCCAATGCTAGTTGTATGACCAGCGTTGGTGGTAACGCCACCACTAGGACTAGCGTTGAGCCCAATCCTAGTCTCGGTAGTGATTTCAGACTTTGAACAGTCCTTTGATGCATGTTTTGATGATTTTTCATGAAAAAATAGACTGGTATATGCAAGTTGTGAATGATTTAGACATGATTAATACATTTTATGGATAATTTATGATAACATGTGATGAAACTGATGTTCAATGAATAATTAATGAACAAATGATGTTCGAATAATGTATGAATAATAAATGAAACAATTTAATGATGAATGAATAATATACAATTATGCATGAATGAATATTAAATATAATTATGAATGAATGTTAAACGTAATTATGAATGAATATTATTGGCCACAAGATTAGAAATATAAAAAGGCATTCAAGAAATTAGATGACTGAGTTAGGAAATATACCTGTGTTATCTTGTAGGAGGATGAAACTACTTTCACATATAATGGAAATATCTCCAAGGTGCGAGTAGTTTGGAGATGATTACCTTTGGATGTACAGGCTCTAGTGCTCCAGGGTGGATTCAACCCTCTTCTTTCCATGTTTCCTAAGAATGTGGATGAGCATGTGAGCTCCAGATGTGATCACCGTTCCTTACAGGCATTGATGGAGTGATGGTTTGACACTACCCACACATTCCAGCTGCCATGTGGGGAGTATACTATATCTCCAACTTCTTTCTCTGTTATCACTGGATTAGCTTGTGCTGGTGAGCAGATCTTTTGGGATGGAGGGATATACTCAGTCCATCGTGATGTTCAGAATGAGTATATCCTTCGGATGCTAGGCATGGTCCCCGGGAGGAAGAGCTCCAAGAAGCTCTATGTGGATGCATTAGCTAGACAGCTTTTGAGCTATAGGCCGGAGTTTAGCTGGAGTTTTGAGCAGATGGCCCATGTCTTCATTTTGTATCAACTAGGTAGCACCATTTTCTGTGATACGAACTCTACTATCAGCTTGCACTTCATCCCTATTTTGAGGGATTTTGATCAGATGCGCAAGTATGATTGGAGTTCCCCTACTTTGGCCTCTCTATACCTATGCATGGATAGGGTTGCTCATGGTGGTGTTAAGTTTTACAGCTTCTGGCATGCCACTCATGTGAGTTACTTTTCCTCTTGCTTTCCTTAATTGTTTTATTTGCTTTATGCTTCTCTGACTCTTCTTTTACAGGTTTGGGCTATCGAGTTGGGCTTGTTTTTCCAGTTCTTCCCACTGGAGCATCGATATACATTCCCTGTCCTTAGACGTTGGGGTTTACAGTAAATGTGCATTCATGCTTCTGATGTCAACAGTCATCCGTGTTCCTTAACTCGCTGACTACTTCTAAGGTAAAACAAATAAAAAACAAACTTGTTAGTTAAAAGCAATTGACATGAGTTTGAAATACTTACCTTGGTTCTTTGTTTTTAGCTTAACAGGGCATGGACGGGCCCGATGGAGGGACTGCCACCTTATGTCATTGCATCCTTGCCTAAGGATTATTTGAGGATTCTCTTGAAGGGTCCAGGGCTTAGGATGTGGTTCTTAGGAGAGAGGACTCAACACCAGTTTATGACTAGCTTTCGCAGACGACCCCATGATCCGCCTATCGACATGTTCTGGGGACACGAACAGACGAACCATTCTCTACCTACAGCCCTTAATGGCTTTGAGTGTACATCCTTTCTTTCTCGCTCTAAGGATTACACGTCTTTTTTGTGTGCGAAATGTCTCTTGGCTCTACCTTTGTCAGCTAGGATGCTTGCTAAGGTATGATGCGATCTTTTCTTCATTTTTTTGATAACTGTATGTCCTAGTTACGTGACTCACAATCACTTTTCTCTTTTCAGATATCCATGGGTGTTGTGACCTTCTTGAGCTCTGATGAGCATGAGGATGATGGAGATTTTGGAGGCTCTAACGGTGATGATGATTATGTCCCTAGCCCTGGTCTAGTTCTTACCCCTGGGCCGAGTAGAAGGACTCGTGCTAGAGGAGCTATGCCTAGTTCAAAGGCTGCTAGACCTCGTCCGTCCCACTATCCATCCAGCAGTTAAGGGGATATGGCGCCAGGTCATATTACTGAGTATCCTGGGCTTTCAGTTCATCATAGGACTGTTGCTGGCCTAGTTGAGCATACTTTTTATCCTGCAGCTGATCCTTCCATTTCTCGTACAGATGGATGCACTCATGCAAGTTATCTCGACATTCTTTCTTCAGTTTACACCTGTATTTAGATTCTAACTCTCTTATTTACCCAGGTTCCTATTGATGAGGTTTCCCAACTTTCATCATATTTTTAGGCCTGCAAGGCCCATCTGGTAGAGACCTGTGACATATGGAGGCAGGCTCATAGCTTTTCTTGTAGGATGGTTGCTGAGTTGACGGCTCAGCTTGCAGCATTAGATATTACAACTGAGGGAGCTGGTGAAGCTCAGACTAGTGAGCAGCATGGTGGCGGTGAGACTGAGAGTGAGCCAGCTGGTGATGGTGAGGAGGACTCTAAGGAGTCTAAGGAGGAAGAGAAGGATGAGTAGATGTCCTTGTTTCATCATTTGAACTTGTTTTACTTGACATGTACGTGTATTTTATACACTAAACACAAACATGTGGATGTATGCATGATTGTTCAATACTATATGTGCATGTATGCATGTTTCCTATACTACTATTAGTGAATGCATATGAATTTTCTAGTTAATGCATCTGTTAGGAACGTGATTCTGTAGATTTATGTATGCATGTATGCCTTCCTGATGATTTCTAATCATGTATGTGTGAAATGTTATGCATGGAATCCTCCTAGAACTCCAAAAATCTACTTCGATCGTCAAACAGCCAAAAGGAAGCCAGGGCCCAACGCCACTCAGGGAAGTGGCGTTTGACACCAACGCCACAGAGGGACTGGCATTTGGTGGTAACGCTACTCTCCAACTGGCGTTGTTCCAAATGGCTAGTCCTTCATCTCTTTGGCTATTCTTTGCGATTTTTCACTCTGTTTTGACTCCTTTATAAACCATGACTTCCCCAAGCTTAATGGTTTATAAATAGAACCTCCTAGAGCAGCTTTAAACCATTAGAAAACACCAAAAAAACTCTCTAAAAGTTCAAAGATGTTTCAAAAATCTATAGATACCCTTAGAAAACATCTAGAAAGCATGGAAACAGCAACTTGGAATTCATTGGACCAATACCACCTAGTAGAGTTCAAAGCTTTCCTGAATTTCCCGTTCGACATCAAACTTCTACATGCAGCTGCGAAATGCTGGAGTATCAAACATCATGTCTTCCACTTCAACAGAGTTGAACTATGCCCCCTGTTTGAAGAATTCAAAGGTATTCTTAATAAATTACACCTCTCTAACACTCCTCTAGCATTGCCTTCTTCTAATAATCAAACTCTAGAATCTCTAGCTGGTTTCTTTAGAGTAACCTTAGGTCAAATACTTCCATGTATTGAAGATCAGTCTCTCCTGACTCAACCCTTGTTGGAATTAGGGAGTTCTAAGCCAAAGAATAACAGGTCCTGGCAAAGGATCACCAGCTTCTGCCTTTATGCCCAATTCTTACTAGTTTCAACTGAAGTTATAGGTAATTTCCAGATTACTCATGTTCTAGAGCAAGTTGAAAGTGGACCATAACCCTTTTTCTATCATCCTAGCTGAAACCATTATTGGTTTAGACTCCATTAAGCATTCTCATCGCCTTTGAGGCAGCCCATTACTCCTTCAGGTAGGTATCCCTTATCTCTCTTCTATGTTCCCTTCCATTGATCTTGACTAATTCACTTCTCAAACTAGATTTAGCTGAAGGAAAAGCTAGGTGTATTGATGCCCCTAGCAAACCCCATAACTTGCAGGCCTCGACAGTTTCAAGCTAAAGGACATGTGTTATCCAAAGCTGAACATGCTACATCAGAGGTTTCTGGCGGGTGAACTAGCTTTCTCCTATCCAGGAATTAGGAGTTGATCTGCTGGCATTGTCCATGGTTAAAATTGAGCTTCGTAACTACCTCTGTGATAGACAACTATGTGCAGATTGCTAGCTTTGGTACTGCCACCTTTTATACCCCATCCAAAGTATACAGGCAGTATGGCAAGGCTCAAAGAATACTGCATCCTATTCCGTCTTTTACACCTTATGCTGTTACTACATTCTTCTTAAGGGAAATCCATTCTCACTGGGCTAGTAGGTCTTTTGCAAGGAATCTGAGCTTTACCTAAGGACCCACTACTGAAGATGAATACAAGGCTTGGGTTGATCTGGTAAGTGATACTATTGACCTTTTCATATTTTTGCAAATGTGGATCTCATGGCACGGCTATATTTGTAGGTTGAGCTATCTGATGATGAAGGCAAATGTGCTAAACTGTATGCTACAAGCAATAGAAATAATGTAAAAAGAGCAAGAGAGGATGCAAGGAATGAAATGAATGCAAGTTTTTATAATATCAACTGGCTAAAGAAACAAAAGAAGAATTAGGTCTCATAACCATTTCATTTATTCATGAAATGCTTTAGCTTTTTAGTTATGCAGACACAGAATCAAGTACTATAAGAAAGTTTAACACTCTTCTTTTGCAAAAAGGTTCATTTTATTAATATTAGCACAATAAGTGTACTTTAGCTTTTTTACACTTTATATTACTGCTTCCTTACTTTCTTCTCTCATTGCCTTTATTTTTGCCTAGAATGCCTCTTTATGAGGTTTTCACCCTAGCAGGACTTTTGCCCTAATTTTTGCCTAGAATGCCTTTTTGCAAGGTTTTCAATCTAGCGGGCTCCCTCATTTTGCATGAGCCGCCCAAATGGGTTTTCAACTCATGGGGATTTCTTATTTTCACACATTTTTCTAAAGGTAGTACTTTTAAGATGATCAACGTTTATGGGTTGCTCGAACTCGTTCCCTTCTAGATCTGAAATCTTTATAGCCCCCCTCGGACATGATCTTCTTGACCAGATATGGACTTTCCCAATTTGGCTTGAATTTCCCTTGAGGATCAAATGTAATGGGTCTGGCCTGCTTCAACACCTAATCTCCTTCTTTGATTGGCCTAACTCTGACTCCCTTATTGAAAGCCCTTGCTATTCTCTGCTGATACACTTGTGTATGGTGGGGAGCTTTCTTCCTCCTTTCTTCTAAAGACAACAGCTACTTGTACCTTGCTTCAGCCCATTATACCTCAGAAATTTGGGCTTCTAGTACCACTCTCAGTACTGCTTCTCCTCCAAACACCAATGAATATGGTGTTTCCTCTATTGCACTTCGTATGGTGGTGTTATAACCCATGATTGCAAATGGCAGCTTATCTGCCTAATCCTTGTAAGTCTTCACCATTTTGGCTAATTAAGATCTTTTTAATAGTCTTGCTAACTACTTCAACTGCTCCGTTAGCTTGCGGCCTATAGGGCGAGGACTTGTGATGCTCAATCCTTTCCTTTTCGAGTAGATTTGTAGTTTTCTCCCTAGAATTGCACACCATTGTCCGGAACATTGTGATGTGGCTTCTCAAACCTATTGATGAACTTCTTATTGATAAATTCAGCCATACCTTTGCAGTGACCGTTGGTAGTGAGATGGCTTCCAAATACCTTGAAAAGTATTCAATAGCCACTATAATGTACTTATGACCATTGGAAGCTATTGGCCTTATCTCCCCAATGATGTCTATCCCCTAAGCTGAGAATGGCCGAGGAGATGTTAAATTGTGAAGCTCGGATGGTGGCAAGTGTATCTTATTCCCATGCAACTGACACTCATGGCACTTTTTGACCATGTTGATGCAATCTTTATCCATTTTATTCCGGTAGAACCCTTGTCAGACTATCTTCTTTGCTAAAGTATGCCCACTCATGTGAGGTCCACACACTCCTGCGTAAATCTCCTTCATGACTTCTTATGCTTCATATTGATCCAGACATCGAAGTAACACTCCATTCAAAGCCCTTCTATAGAGTATTCCCTCAAGGTAAGTGTAATTTCATGAACTGACCTTTAAGGCATGTTTCTGCTTCCCATTAGCTTCTTCTAGATTTTCCCTCTTCTCTAGAAATTTTAGGATCTCATAGAACCATGGCTTCTCCTTTTGTCCATTCACCATCATTACCCGTTCACCTTGGTAGTAGGGAATTCTGGCTCTACACATCATTAAAGGTTTCATAGCCACATCTATAGGGTTGTCCCACATGGATGCCAAAGTTGGTAAAGCGTTTACCATTTGATTCTCCTCCCTTAGCAGGTGTGCAAAGGTAAAATTAAAAATACTCAGGATGAGCATCCAAATGTGTTATACATAAGGCTTCAATTTCTCATCTTTTACTTCCCAGCTTTTTGAAGCTTGGTTAATGATTAACATCGAATCTCCATATACTGTGAAGTTCTTGACACCTACTGCAATAGCTGCTTCCATTCCGAAGACACATGCTTCATATTCAGCCATGTTATTAGTGACATCAAAATCTAACCTCTTAGCCAAAGGAATACTTTCACCTTCAGGCATCATCAAGATTACCCCCACTCCAGGTCTTTTGCGGTTCACTGCTCTATCAAAGTACAGCTTCCATCCATCCGCCTCTATCAAATTAAGTGACTCATCTGGGAACACATACTCCCATGTTTCTTGCCCTTCTAATGGATGAAGAGCTAGAAACTCTGCTACCGCTCTCCTTTTAATGGTTTTCTTGGTCAAGTATTGTATGTCGAACTCAGTCAGTAATACCAACCACTTAGGAAGTTTCCCTATTAACACCGGCACTTCATATAGGTACCGTAGCGGGTCAACTTTCACCATAACTTGAACCTGATAAGACTGATAATAATGCCTCAACTTTCATGTTGTCCATATTACTACCAAGCAAGTCTTCTGAACAATGTCATATTTCATTTCATAAAGTAATAGCTTCCTAATAAGGTAGTAGATAGAATGTTCTATTCCATCTTCATTCTCTTGAGCAATCATCGCTCCTATAGCATCATCTTCCAAGGCCAAGTATAGTATTAATGGCTTCCCTGCCCTGGGAGGTTGAAGGACAGGTGGACTCATCAAATACTGCTTGATTATGTCAAATGCTTTCTGACATTGATCATCCCATTCGCTCTTCTGACCCTTTTTGAGTAAATTGAAAATGGGCTCACAGATCATAGTTAATCTGGAGATGAACCTGCTGATGTATTGGATATTCCCCAGGAATCCTTTGACTTCTTTCTCAGTCTTCAGAACTGGCACATCTTGAATGGCTTTAACTTTGTCTAGATATACCTCAATCCCCTTCTGGCTCACAACGTGTCCCAAGAGCTTTCCGGAAGTTACCCCAAAAATACATTTCTTTGGGTTGAGCCTGAGGTTGTACTTTTCAGCTCATGCCAAGAACCGGTCTAAGGCTTCAAAGTAATCTTCCCTAGTTACTAACTTTACCATCATGTCATCCACATATACTTTGATCTCCTTGTGCATCATTTCATGAAATAAAGTTATGGCCATCCTTTGGTAGGTTGCCCCCACATTCTTAAGTCTAAAAGGCATGACCTTGTAGCAATAAACACCCCTATCTGTGATGAAGGCTGTCTTGATCTTGTCTACTAGTGCCATCATTATCTGGTTGTAGCCAGCAAAGCCATCCATAAAGGAATACGTGGCACTTGCAGCTGCACTATCAATCAGAACATTAATGTGAGGTAGGGGGAAATCATCCATTGGTGATGCTTTGTTCAGATCCATGTACTCTACACACATCCTGACCCTTCCATCCTTCTTGGTGACTGGGACTATGTTGGCCAACCATTTTGGGCAAGTGACAACCTCCAAGAACCTGGCCTTGATCTGCTTTTAAACTTCCTCTTTAATCAGCTTGGCCCATTCTCGTATGAGTCTCTGAAGCTTCTGTTTGACTGGCTTTTTAGTGGGATCTATAGGGATACGATGTTCGACAATCATCCTATCAATACCTGGCATGTCATCATAGGTCTATGTAAATACACCTTTTCTTTTATTTAATATCTTTTCAAATTTTTGTTTCTCATTAGCAGTAATATCAAATTCAAGAGTTATTTCATTTTATTATTCTTTTGTGCCAATGTTAATAGAATGTGTTAGCACATAATTAATATCAAAAATGCTTATAGTATGATCTATGTAATGCACAGTGCCATCAAAACATCACACAAATTAGTGAAATTGGTGTTCATATCATTGACCTTAGAAAGAAAAGCTGATAAAGACAAGGGCTTTTATTATTAGAAATAATCAAAACACACATAAAGTAAAACAATAATAATGAAAGAAAGCTTCCTCTTCTTTAGTTGAATCATAATTAATAGAACCCCAAATATCATCCAAATCTTCATCAGCGAAAGAGGCCCATACTTCATCTTCAGTCACACCTGAGTCAATGCAGCTAGTCCTGTTCGGTGGAGGAACATTGTTGTTGAAACGACCCGAGACTAATACAATATATTAGTGAATTAAATACATAATAATAGTAATCAATCACAAATTAAAATTATGATCAAACTCCCTTCCAAGAAATTTTTTTTTTAAAATAAGGGTGACAACGATCGTTGTTACATTCACAACGATCGTTGCTAAATGTACAACGATCATTGTTAAATGAACAGTGATCGTTGTGAATTTCATGAAAATGGCCAAAAATTCAAGTAAGGTACACGAGCTCATGGGAAAATAACAACAAGCTCTTTGCTAAATAGCAACGATCGTGTGAATAGTGCAACGATCGTTGTGAACCAAAAATCACCCAAACGAAATTTTTGAATAGAATTCAAAGTTTAAAAATAGTATTTTCGACTTTCCTCTGTGAAAATAAACTCCAACAGGCTCAAAATCAAATTATATATATATCAAACTTTTCAAACTATAAAATACAATAATATTTATAACCAAGTAACATTGAAAATTCCTTCAACATACAATTAACCGAAAATCAACTTTATACAAACATATACTCAAACTTACACATATATAAACACATCAAATAGTTCATTACACATACTTGTCAATTATCAACTTAAAACCAAATAC
>CANYLF011422886.1:0-20598 GCA_948193215.1 Bocquillonia castaneifolia | reverse complement strand
TCTAAAGTAACAATAAAATAATCGAAACCATATTTTTACTCTTAATCACATATTCAGTTGATGTATGGTAAAACTTACTTAATAACTATCATGCCCCTAAATTTTACTTTTAATCTATTAAACTCTTAAACTCGTTTTTTTATAACATTTAAACACTTTTATCAAATATCAAATTCACATATAATAAAAAAACCATATGTAAACACATTTTATCAAATATCAAATTCACATATAATAAAAAAAAAAACATACTAATGTGAAATTGCATGTACTTGACACATGACAAAAGGTATTTAAATGTAATGAAAAATTTAAGTTTAAGGTTTAATACGTGCTTGGGGCAAAAATATGACTTTAGCCAATAAAATATTACCGGTTCATGTCCGGTCCATTGAAAGCGCATGGTGACATGCTTAAATGATATGTTATGTAACAGTTGGCAAACCAACTTGGTAGACTTAAATGGTCGGTCCGAATTTAATTAATCGACCCAGATGTCAAAACCATGTACAAACAATGCTCCCAACATCAGTTTATAAAATTTTATAAAAATAAGTGTCTATAAATGTATGGTAAAACTTATCTAATAAAGTGTCTATATATGTGGATCCCATCTAAAGTAACAATAAAATAATCGAAATCATATTTTTACTCTTAAACACATATTCAGTTGATGTATGGTAAAACTTACTTAATAACTATCTTGCCCCTAAATTTTACTTTTAATCTATTAAACTCTTAAACTCGTTTTTTTATAACATTTAAACACTTTTATCAAATATCAAATTCACATATAATAAAAAAAACATACTAATGTGAAATTGCAAGTACTTGACACATGACAAAAGGTATTTAAATGTAATGAAAAATTTAAGTTTAAGGTTTAATACGTGCTTGGGGCAAAAATATGACTTTAGCCAATAAAATATTACTGGTTTATGTCCGGTCCATTGAAAGCGCATGGTGACATGCTTAAATGATATGTAATGTAACAGTTGGCAAACCAACTTGGTAGACTTAAATGGTCGGTCCGAATTTAATTAATCGGCCCAGACTTCAAAACCATATACAAACAATGCTCCCAACATCTGTTTATAAAATTTTATAAAAATAAGTGTCTATAAATGTATGGTAAAACTTATCTAATAAAGTGTCTATATATGTGGATCCCATCTAAAGTAACAATAAAATAATCGAAACCATATTTTTACTCTTAATCACATATTCAGTTGATGTATGGTAAAACTTACTTAATAACTATCATGCCCCTAAATTTTACTTTTAATCTATTAAACTCTTAAACTCGTTTTTTATAACATTTAAACACATTTTATCAAATATCAAATTCACATATAATAAAAAAATCATATGTAAACACATTTTATCAAATATCAAATTCACATATAATAAAAAAAAAAACATACTAATGTGAAATTGCATGTACTTGACACATGACAAAAGGTATTTAAATGTAATGAAAGATTTAAGTTTAAGGTTTAATACGTGTTTGGGGCAAAAATATGCCTTTAGCCAAAAAAATATTACCGGTCCATGTCCAGTTCATTGAAAGCACATGGTGACATGCTTAAATGATATGTTATGTAACAGTTGGCAAACCAACTTGGTAGACTTAAATGGTCAGTCTGAATTTAATTAATCAGCCCAGATGTCAAAACCATGTACAAACAATGCCTCAACATTTATTTATAAAATTTTATAAAAATAAGTGTCTATAAATGTACGTAAAACTTACCTAATAAAGTGTATATATGTGGATCCCATCTAAAGTAACAATAAAATAACTCAAACCATATTTATACCCTTAAACACATATTCGGTGAATGTATGGTAAAACTTACTTAATAACTGTCATGCCCTAAATTTTACTTTTAATCTATTAAACTCTTAAACTCGTTTCTTTATAACATTTAAACACATTTTATCAAATATCAAATTCACATATAATAGAAAAAAACATACTAATGTGAAATTGCATGCATGACAAGATATTTAAATGTAATGAAAAATTTAAGTTTAAGGTTTAATACGTGCTTGGGCAAAAATATACCGGTCCATTGAAAGCGGCTGGTGACATGCTTAAATGATATGTTATGTAACAGTTGGCAAACCAACTTGGTAGACATTTTCAGTTAAAAAATAAATAAAAACTCGGTAGACAATTTTTAGTTAGGCGGACTTGTAAAGAATCAATACTGACTGAAATAAAATAACAATCACAAGGTAAAAGATCATATGAGCATATGAAATTTTATTTACAGCCTTACAATTGCAGGGTACAAATGTTAAATATAAATACTATTACATTCAATTCATTATTGAAGCCAAAGGAAAAAATGAAGAAGCTGATTCCTGAATTTACCGTCTCTTTCCCTCGCATTCCAGCAAGAAAGGAATACTGCAAAATTGATTCGTTGAAAACCCTGAACTAATGCAATAATCTATGAAGAGCTCAGATATTTTATCAAACACCCACCTCCTTTAACATGGAGATATTGATGTCCCTGTCCAATAATTCATGGTATACAACAGCAGAAACAAATCAACCATCTAGTGACGTGCCGGCTTTTCCTCTCCCGCTCCATCTCTACTTTGGAGATAACTCAATTCAAGACCGCCTCAAAATTGAAAATATTTCACAATGGGAACTCAAGGGAAATCACTGCAACAAGTAAAATCATACGGACATGAGCAAGAGCTTGACAGAATTTATGCAACAGGACCACATGTCCGTGGAGATGAGCTGAAACTCATGCCAAGATACAAAAATACGCATGGACATTTCAATTAACACAAGGACATCCAAAAATAGTTAAGATACAGCAACTCAACTCAACTAGGGCCAAAAAAGATATCAATATTTAAGTTCACGAAAATTAGTCGACTAACTAACTTTCGGTCTCTCTGTATTGGACTTGAGAGGTGTTGAAATGGAAGAAGATATGAAACAACCTATTCTAATGGATTTTCATACTTATGGCTATTCTTAGACAATTGTTGTATGCCGCCAAAACCCATATCCAATCGCCAACCCCCGAGAAAATAAAAAAAATTTTAAATTAGGATAAAAATTGCATACTTTGTACAAAATAAAAATTGCATTTGGAGACATCACCGTTGGTGTTCAAAGGAAGTGACTGGCCATCAAAAGCTGTGGCCTCTCATTATCTTCCTCAATCTCCATCGAGGCTTCAGCTTTTATTTCCTGAACCCTTTTATCCCAAATGCCATCCACAAGCTTCCAAGTTTCATCACTGATAACTTGGGTCTGTCAATAAGCCATTCCCCAAAAAACAAATCAATGAATGAATAAATAAACACATAAATAAAAACAAAACATGAACGAGTCAGCATTACTAGCAGAATAAATAGTGGCATAATTATATTCATGAAAAACTTTTGTATTACCTCCATAGGTCGAGGGGCACCAAAGGTTGAAAAACCAGCATTTCCAGGTGCAAATGTGACCCTCCCCGGGAGTGAAATCCCATGAATTCCCCATCGTCCGGCATAAATCAAGGCTCCATATTCATCGACAGGGTTCACAGCAGGCTGAATAATATAGAAAAGACAAGAATTGACAGCATTTCAGTCGCCACAACTTCAGTAAGGACAAGCATATGAAAGAATCATTATTCACGTTACAATATGGAAACAGTGTTACAGTGAACAAAAGACAAAGGCAGGAGAGAAACCTCCCATAACATATTTCATTCCTTTATTTTTTTTCCCCCCTATAAAACCAAAAGATAATCTTCCCTGGAGTGGTCACTAGACCATGGAAGTGAAGCTGTCCATCAAAGAAAGACATCAACAAATCCACAAAATACACCCAAGTCAACTGAATAGAGTTGCTTAAAGAAAAAAGCAAAAGACAGATATCAATTCACATCACACATCCAATCCCCTATCCCAACACAAGCACACAAATTCGAGTGGAGATCATACATGTTACCAATTAAAATGGGTCTAACAATCAAATAAAAACAGAGTTCAAGCCTCTATGCATTGCTTCAGTTATAGCAAAACCTTTTGTTCTCGGCAACAAATGTGGAGAATTTAAGGGTTGTTTGATTGGCTAAAAATGAGAGGTGAGTGGGAATGGAAATGAATGATTCCCATTTTTAGCATTTGGTTGAGATAATTACTTACTTTTACCTGGTTTATTACACCCAATGGTTTGATGAGTGTAATGTACCTTTTAATTATCTATACTTTGGCATGTGAGATTTAAAAAGTACTTCACATCCAATTGTTGGGTGTAGTACACCTGAAGTAGGCAAGTAAAATTCTTTGGTTGAACTTAATCAAGAGGAGAATGAGAATGGCATTTCCCTTTCAAAGGGAATCACTCATTCCTCCCTCTCTTATTCCATGTGAACAAGTCAAACTTTTATTGATTTGTCAAACAAATAAAAGTTCACATGTAATATTTATAATTAACAAAATAAAACATACAAAAAAATAATAATTAGAAAATTTTAATATAATAAATAATTTTAAAAATTTTAAAAGTTTCTGTTCCATTTATCATTCTTTAAATTAAAGAACTTAATAAAGTTTTCATTCCCTTTTCAATTACTTTCCATTCCCATTCTCATGCCAATTAGGACTGGGAACTTTGAACTAAACAATTCCTTAGTTATTGACAATTGGGATTCATGTTCAAAACCTATATAGCTACATTAATAAAACTCAACTCAACCATGCCTCAATATCATATTAATTAGGGGTCGACTTTATTGCAACTTAATACCAAAAACATTAAGTTTTTTTATTCTTTCCAATTCTGATAATGCAAAACAATTACTTTTTTAAATCTTTTCTTTTCTAAAAATAAGATTACTATTCATAATCTACAATCATAAAAAAAAAGTGACAAATTTTTTTTTAGGACAGCAAGGCAAATCAAATTTTATGTTTACCAGGCATATCATGAGTTCTTTTAAAAAAACAAAGACAGAAAAATGAGCGTATATTTATCAGTATATCAATAAAGTAAACACATTGCATTGCCGATTGGGATAGTCAACACTTACACGTACACTCCCATTCTTTGCTAAATTAGCTAAAATGTTATCAATGTCAAAAGGATAGTCTAAAAATTGACAAAATTCAAAAAGTTGGATTGACAAGGGACGACTTTAAAAGTTTTTGGACTTTTTTGTTGTTTGAGATGTGCATTTATGCCAGGACAGTAAGTGACTAACAAAACTATCTACCAGCACTGTGGACTCTTAAGAACTTACTTGAAGTATCTGAGGAGATCTTTTGTATATATCCCAAATTTCTGCAGCTTTGATCTCTCCCTTCTCAAGTAGAATATCTGCAGCAGATAAATGCAGCAGGTGGAAAATATGAACAATTTCACACACAATAACCAGTTCTTCATCTCAATTCATCAATTATAAAATTTAACCTTGAATAGTATGTTTGTTCTAAAAAAATCTCTTTAATAAGTATCCCACAACTTTATCATGCACTTGGCACGATTCAGGGAACAGGTTGAAAAGAAAAAAAATTAAAATGAATTGAAACTAAAATAACCTGTAATTGTCTCTACGGCTGAATGGTATTCTCTCAGAACAGACAAACATTTTTCAATTGCATACCGCATGTATTCATCCCTAAGTGCTTCAAGTTTTGCAGCAAGCTGCAGAAAATGTGAAGTTTTGATTTCTGAAAAATATTAAAATATATACAAAGACTGCAACAATGTCAATGCTCAGATCCTAGAACTATACATTAGGCACAAGATCACTGTGATTCCTGTAAAATGCTTTCCCAAAAGCTGTCATCCCAGTCTGCAGAATCAAAAGCTCTGCAAGCCTTGAAGCTTCTAACGTTGCTTTTGCAGAGATCCAACACAAATTGTTTTTCCCAAACATCTCCTCCTCAATTACTCTAGCTGCATGACAATATAGCAATTAGTGCACCATGGTAAATTAATAGAGTGAGAGAGAGAGAGAGAGATCTATTTTTCAAAATTCTCTCTAAGCATCCTTGTTAAAAAGAGGCAATCAAAGGTCCTTGTTGAAGAAGAAGAAGAAAAGGCAAATTTAAGGTGAAGTAATAACGTGGAAAACAACTACATTCTAAATCATGTCAGTTGTCACAGGATTTGGGTCATCAAGAACAGAACATAATAATGACAGCAACGAGTGCTACCTTTTTCAGTTGTGAAAAAATTTCATTAATTCACAAGTTTTCAATAATTTTCCAAAGTCAATAAATGGCGCAAATATGTTAGCATAAAAAGAAGTAGATTTTGTCATGTATATTTATTGCACATCAGTCAAACACAGAAGGAAAGAAGTAAACTACTGAAATTATATAATTCTTTATTGTTTTTTTTTATTTGCAGCTGAGCTGGGTGGTGTCATCAGATAGCATTGATGCACTCTAACCAAATCCATATCCTGGTTCAATCAAAATCAGCACCAGTATAAATGCTATTTTGCTGGTTCTTCATTTTTTTCATGCAAAAAGTTCTGTAACTTACGAGCACATGCACGAACTATAGCATTTACATAATCAGATTTCTTTGCAAAAACCCTGCCTCCAGTTTCTTCATAGCGCATATTTGGCTGGCTATGGATAGAATTTATGTCTGTCTGCAGGAGAAACATATAAACAAGTGAATTACAACCATTTCAACACTTGGTCAAACAAAAGATAGTTCAAATTACCTCTGTGAAAGGGCGATAGGTATCAGGAAAGTGGCACGCAAGAACAGCAACAGCTGCTTCTCGGTACGCCAATCTTAATTTTAACTCCTCTGGAATTTCAGCACTATCTTCCTGGCCTGTTTCAAAAGTACCTTTTTGCTGCGGAATAAGGTAGAAAAAGAGCGGAGAATAAATATGTTGAACTAAATATTGGATTCCATATTAAACACAATAAAAAAAATGAGAAACACAATCATATGCAGATATTCAAGCAAAGCTAGAGAAAGATAAGGCAGCACAAACCCTCTTCAAAGCCTCTAGAAGTTCTTCTCTTCCAATGTAGTCTAAATCCTTCCTGGCTGTTAAAATTCCAGCTTCATTTCTACAATAAATTCATGAAAGAAGAAACATTAGCATATCTCTACTGATGAATAATAATAAAAAGCAAGGATCCATCAGGCAGTAAATACAGTATATTCTGCAGCTCTGCTCCTGTAAAATCTTCGGTAAGATTTGCAACTTCCTGCAGTAAAGTCATTTTTTCCTCTTCTGAACGGAAAAATTTATTTCTAGCATGCACCTGCACAAGATAATGTAAGTAATGATCAGCATAATTTGAAATTATGATTCTGGGATGTTACCACAAGTTCAAAAATACCTTCAAAATTGCCAATCTACCATCTTTAGATGGCAAACCGACCCTTACAATCTTGTCAAAACGACCCTTTCTCAAGAGGGCAGGATCAAGAATGTCAAGTCTATTTGTTGCGCCGATAACTAGCACCTGAAAAGAGCAAGTTTACCATCGAAAGAAAAACTAAAAAAGAAAGGAAAACGAGGAATAAACTAACAAGGTCTAATATTTTTAATCCATATAAAACACACGAAAGCACACCTGAGATGTAAATTCTTTAAATCCATCCATCTCAGTTAGTATCTGAAGTAGACCTTGTTCCCTCTCGGCACCACCCTATAAAAAACTTGCAAGTTCAAGCCATATGAAAAGAAATTAAAGAGGGACACTATCATTCTTGGGGAAAAAGAAAAACAATTGTATGTTCAAGTTGTGTTAATTAATTGTTATTATCTACCAATATCTGTAAAAACATTTCATACAGCACATTAATTTATCAAAGGTCATGCCTTCTTCGACTGCTATAGTGATACAGAACATATCAGGTAACAACTTAGAAGGCCCATCAAACAATTTACGATAATAAATTGGAAATAAGATACATGTGTGTGAAAATAGCAAAGCTTGAGATTTTTTTCAGACAATTTATGAACTAATGTCAAATTGAGATGATGATTCAGACAATACAAAGGTCATCTTGGTTTCACCCCATTTAGCCATGTGCTCCATGAAAACATGACACCTTTCAATTCATCCCCACTACCTGTATTCTTCTATCATGCCACTGTCCTATTTTCACAAAATGCAACACCTAACCTCCTAAGAGTACCTAATCTTACTCTCACTGTTTCTGTAATATTCTTATTGCTTTGGCAGCAGCAAGATGCATTGACTCTCGCCACCAAAATTTAAGAATCTCACTTGAAAAATGAATAACCAGTTTCTAAATCAAGATCCACAAATAGTTAATTTGCTATTATTGTCTATCAATCTTTCACAATCCATGCCACAAAAAATCAAAGGAAAAAACTATACAAGCTAAAGCAAATACACCCTATGTCATAAGAGAGAATTATTCAAATGACATTCACTTTTCAGTTTTTGTTGCTATGTTTAACTCTGTATGCATGGAAGCAACCAGATAAAGGTATTATTTATATGATTCAATTGCTCCGATGCCAAACCATTCTTCTTCCAACACACAATGCACCAAAGAAATTCAAACAAGAAATAATCAATAATATGATTTCAAACAAATGTATTGTGTAAAGATAGCCCCACTTGCACTTATTTTGATTCTAGTTTCACTAGTCTCATCATTACTTCAAATGACAAATTGAAGTTCCATTAACACTCAAGTACATTTACAATTTCCATATTCTGTACACTAATTTAATTTCCTTAGTAGAACTCCATATATGTGAAGCATTATATAAATGATCTTACCCCACCAATATCAGGTCCCCCACGCTTGCTGCCAATAGCATCAATTTCATCAATAAAGATGATGGAAGGAGCAAATGATCTTGCATTGGCAAAAAGATCCTTGACACGAGATGCTGCCACACCTACAAACATCTAGAAAGTCAACTTTTTAGTCAGCCAAGTTGCTTCAGGTTCAGAGAGAAGCGGGGAGAAAGTAGAGAAGACAATTCTCACAAGCAAGCATTTTAATTTTCATATTTTATTGGCAACCATATTCATTTAAACCAATCATTTAAAGGTAAATTGATCCTTACCTCTACAAAATCTGTGCCATTTGCTGCAAAGAAAGGGAGTCCTGCTTCACCAGCAATAGCTTTAGCTAGTAGAGTTTTACCCGTTCCAGGAGGCCCATGGAGAAGTACACCTTTTGGGCAATAGATACCCTTGTCCTGGAACTCTTCCTCATTTTTCAAAATTCGTACTATCTCCTGTAGTTCCCTCTTTATATATTCCTGGCCAGCGAAGTCATCAAAGGTAACACCAGTAGTTTCCTCTGCTGATATAAATTTCGCTCTGGTGAAAAGGCAGTTCAAAATTAGATCAAAGTGTGTTACTGCAACAACACTTAACTATATTCACTGCAAAAATATCCCAAGTTTTTGATCCAATTATCAAAATCTAACATCAATAAAAATTTATAAAACTGAACAAACTATTAAATCTATAGCTCTATTATAGTTCTCTGGAAGGCCATAGATATTACCATATAATTATAAGACTTAAAATGTGAATGGAACACCATCACATTTGAATGAGATGCAAAGATTTATAGCTAAGACAATGAAGCAAAAGACGGCATTCTGAAAAGAAAGCAAGCAGATCAAGATGGCAGATCAAGATGGCAGCTCTAGAAACCTCTTTATCTCATTGACTTTTGTTTTCATTCCAAAAATTGAGGCATAAAAGTTTAAGCAGTCAACCATAATGCTACTAGTACTAATAACAATCCAGTAATAAAATCACACTTCTATAGATATGCAACAGAGATCATAAATTCACCATTGGCTAACTTCTAAATTCAGTGATAGACGATGATCTTAAGATTGTAACCTCCCCATAATAGCATAATAGGGGATGTATCTTAACCAACTCTAGCAGCGAATTAATATATATGCATAGATGAAATAAATAAAATTAAAAAATTTACTCATAAATTTTTCAAATCAATAAGCAGAAGAAATTGAAAGAAAATGTAGCTTTTAACCTGGAAATGGATGAAAAGTACGTAGCAACATTGACTAAATGATGATAGGTATTCACCTAACAAAGAGCCTACCACTTACCGACTCTTGCCTAGGGAGCCAAGTGCACGGCGTTTGAGAGGTTGCCTAGTTGTTTGACTAGGCTTTCCCAAATCACAAGGTATCAACTTTGCATAAATAGGTCTGGTTATATTATCAATCCAAACATATAATCCAACAGCCAAAGCAAGCCGCATAGACCAAATGACGGCAGTAGCAACAGTAGAGTAGATTTCTGCAGGGACAGTATCCACATTATCGACATTAACATTTACTATTTGACTGTGCAACTTTTTCCAAACATCATTCCAACAATCAATAGGCATGCGATCAACCACATGGCGCCGAAATATAATTTCCTTCTGAGAATTTCCCTTTCCAGTCTCCTTATTTCCATCCTTATAGTATGGTAGAATCACTGTATTAACACATAACAACATTCTAAGCAGCAAAACACGTGATAAACGGAAGCATTTGACTTAACACAGGAGAGACGCAAAGAAAACAGATTAAAAACACAATAATAAGCTTTGGCTTTCGAAGAAACAGCAAATTACACAGCACAAAGTAACGACAATCAATATCAATAAACGACTTAGTAAGGAATTGATAATAGAAAGAGGGATTTATAAAAAAAAATATACCTGAGACAGTCTGCCCATAATTCGAGTACTCCATGAATTGAACATTATTAGAATTAAGGAGCTTCAAGAAAACACTAAAATCAATCTTGTGAGAGTTGTAGGGGTCCCATTCAGTTCCTTTCAACTTTCCACGCATAGTCAACAATGCCTTACTCCAATCTGAAGCCAATACAAGCTGCCTCTCCAATTGCACATTGGCCTTCCTGTCTAGCTCTTCCAACTCATTCACTCTTTCTCTCTCTTTCTCTTTCAATTTCTGAAAAAAAAAAAAAAAAGAATTACAATTTTATTTTCCTTCAAGACAAAACAAATTGGCATTATTAGGGAATCAATTCACAAATAAATAATACCTCAAAGAGCTGATTTGACTCAGCATCCTCTTCTTCTGGGTGCTGCTGTTGAGTAACAGAGTTAGAAGTGGAAGCAGTAAAAGCAGAAGTAGCAAATAAGAGCTTTCTAGTGCTAATGAAGGCATTTTGGGAAGTTAATTTCTTAATTCTGTAAGCTTTTTTGTGATGTTTCAGATAAGAAATGGGTTTGTAATTATTATTATTATTAAGAACAATTGAATTACTGATAATAAGAAGAGGTTTACAAGTGAGGGATTCCATTTCCCTTTATTTATTTATTTATATTATCATGAAAAAGATAATTTCAATGAGTTTCTTCTACTGAGAACTGGGGAACAAGTTCTCAGTCTTCTAGCTTTTGGGTTTTACGGATTTCCTGGGTTTTTGATTATGCACTATGACGATTACTTAAACGGTGCCGTTTTGTTTTCCTTTCTTAAAATCAAAACGTCACCGTTTGATCCTGTCTATATATGAATGTAGTTTCATTTTTCGGTTTATTAATTACATTGGTGTCATGGTAAAAAAAATCCAAAAATTTTATTAACCAAACCTTTTACCATAAAACCTCCGTACAGTTTCTCATGTAATATTGTTGGATCCTGTAAATTTTATCATTATAAAAGAGATTATAACTTAAATGAATTTTAGTTAAAAAAATGTTTACATTATATTACTTCTTATAATAACTTTTTCAAAAATATTTAATATTTTCAATTAATTAATTATTAAAATACATAAATTTATGATGCATTTCTTTAAAATAAATAGTATGTAGTAATTTGAATACTTAGTTTAAAAGTTCAAGTCCTTATTAGAAGTTAGAACATGGCATGATTACGTGTGACAGAATGGGCGATTTACCTTATCGACCAATATGTCATACCGACATAGGTTGGCACTCTGGCCTTGTGGGCTGCCTCCCAAATCAGCAAGCCACACCTCAGACCGAGGCAAGCTGGCAAGCAGAGCCGCCACCATTGTAATTGTAATTGCCCCACCTCTTATCCCACCCTAAAAAAATAAAAATAAAAAAATATATTATCACTATTATTTACAAAGCCACACGGCATTGTGGCTATTCAATAAAATTTAACATATTTTTTAATGCCCCGGGTAAAAAAAAATGACTGTTTGAATGTATTTTTTTTATTTTTTTGTGGATATTTCAATTTTATTCAATAAAAATTCAAAAAAATAATTTCTAGTGATTTTTTTATATTCTTAAAAATTAGATTGAATTTTTTCTTGACTCAGATGTAAAAGTTTTTTAAATGAATAGAAACATTTGGCCTTCAATAAGAAGGTGATTATGCTAGCATGCCATTCAACACTTGAACATTTTAAAATACTGTGACAACTCTCAAAAAAATCATATTACTAACATATACACAAACAAATAAATCTAGATATAAACACAATATTATCATGTGGATGTAATTTTTATTAAGATGGGACTTAAAAAGATTTATAGCATATTATAATATAAAGTTTATTCATATTTATAACTGACTCAAATTGAGACCATAAATTTTCATTTTTATATAGAATTTATTATTATATAGAGGTTCTACTTTTGATTGAATTATTTAAATTTTAATATTTTATTACAAATTTATCCAAATTACTCAAACAAATAAAAAAAACATGCATAATTGATAGTTTAACTACTACAAATATAAATGATATCTTATCAAATAAAATAATTTGTAATACTGCACTAAGCAGTGACAACAATTAATTTAATAATTACATGAAAGTAAGTATGTGTATCTATAACCAACGGGGTCTTGGCTCGGTGGTAAAACCACTTGACAAGGAAAGTCCCTATCCAGGGAAGTCTAAAATTCGAGCCTCACCCCCGTTGGAATAGAGTTGGGGCTTCTCTCGGCCGTAGATTAATCTAGACAATCGTAAAACGGGATCCAGGATACTCCGGTTGGTATGTGCGTACCACCACTTATCAAAACAAAAAGTATATGTATCTATTTTTAAAATTCCGATAAAAAAATTTTATTAATACTAATATTTATGAATGTAAAAAATAAAGTTTAATAAAATAATAATTGAAAAAAATAAACATCAATTTATATAAACATTAATAAAAATTAACGTTAAATTTTTTTATTTTTTTATAATAAAGGTACAAAAAATGACCTTTAACTTTCTCATGGTTTTATAAATCCTGTTAATGTGCCATGTTAGCAATTTATTATTGATAATTGACACCAAATTATAGGGTGGGAAACACTTGCATGGAACATGTATTTATACTAAGTAGGACCCACATATAAAACTCATATGTAAAACCCACTTATCATAGACATATGGTTTAATGAACCATGGTCTATGTAGGAATTTTCCTAATGGAGTTGACGGGAGATCAAATGGCTAACATTACATATATGTTTAGGGTGCATGGCATCAGAGTTAACATAAGACCTGATGTGAAGGGTGCATGTAACGGGGAAAAAAAATTAACTTATGCGTTCTCCATGAAAATTTTGCAGGCACTTGTAATGCAAGGTGAAGACTTCACTGAGAAAATAAATTGAATAAATTCGAACTCTAAGGTGTTTAGACTTGAAATTGAGCAAGCTGCATCAAATGCTTTTCACAAAAGACATGAAAAAACATTATAGAAACACCCCCAATAAATTGTAGGCATAGAAAAGATTAGTTCAACAAGTTAATACAAGAAATTTGCTTTGAAAACCATAAAGATAGCCAAATGTAATTACTACCTAGAAACACCAGACAGGAGAAACATATAATCTTTCAAAAGAAATATCCTCTGTCAATTGTGTCTTAAATTAAAAAGTTACTTCCATAGAAGACATCCTCGGGCTATCAAACTGATTGAATAGTTGATCAATACACAAGTATATCAAAGACTATACATAAAAATCAATGAGATAATACACTTTTGATACCGTTCTCGTCTTCTTTCTTTTTCTGTGAGGGTGACACTGCCAAATAAGAACTGGTTGCAGGGTCATGGCTATTCTAAGAACTAACTACTCGTTAGGCTCGCCGATTTTGACCTTGGCAACCACCATGCCCTTTATGTTAAGCTGGGCACAATGCATCCGACACCTCAAAAAACAAAAAATAGTGCAAACGCTAATTAATTTTCTGGACTTAATCACAAACTACCCTTTTTTGATCTACATATACATTCAGGATATGGATTTTCATAAAAAGATTCTTCAGTCCTCAATCGTGCTCGTCCTTTTATTCCTGGCGTTGGACCTTTCCTTTTCCTTGGAGCTCCTTGCCTGTAAATTTAAAAACTTGATCAATACCATCACTACAATGAAGTCGACAAAAACCATGTTGCTTATTGAAACTCTTAAGAGGTAAAATCAATTGCTGTAATTCCCCATTTCTTTGGTCAGAACAAGCTCTATCAGAGACAACCAGAAAAATATTTCACTTCTGCACACAGCAAGTTGGTGGTGTCAAAGTATCTAATTTATCCAATTACAGAGACTTCAGTAAACAGGGCAGAAGATTATCTAATGCTAAAGAAACAGGCTGAAGCCCTATAATAAAAGGCCATACCACAGAATGCACAAAACTTAATCTAACAGTAAGACTACGGATGATTTACAGAGACGTTCAACAAAATTACCTGTTCTTGTGCATCTCCTGCACAAATTTTGAAAATGTTGACCCTTCCTTCATGTGTCCACTTTCTAGCTTATCAAATAGTTTAACAAGTTCTTTTCTGCAATAAATCAATTGACGATTAGAAAGTAACTACATTTTGAGTTTATACAGACATAAGAATATGGGGTAAGGGTGGAACAAGATAAAACTAGTCCATCCCTTCATTAACAAAACTTTTAGAAGAAACTAACACAACAGCAGCTCCAGACAATCACAACCAGTGTATGAAGTGTAAGAGATAGAAACAGTATAAAAAAATACACAAAAAAAGGTAGTAACTTCAAAGAATAACCAGAATACATCCTTCAAAAACACACAACAAAGAAGCAACAAAAGCTAACTCTTAACGGAGAAAATTCCCAAAAGGTTGACTGAAATGTAATTGTTTGCCAGATAATGATTCCAGTGGCACAACCAGATCCCATGAAAAGACAAAACCATCTATCAAAATAGCATCCAATTGATCAAAATTCAGTTTTATATGTTACAAACTCGCACCCCAAAACCTAGGTTATAAAGTTGTACTGATCATTTAGTTGAAATTTAGGGGTTTCAGAAATTGAATGCAAAACGTGAAGAAATTTGGTAAAGGTCCATTTTGAAATTCATGTGAATAGTTGCCAACTTTCCCTGTAATTGGCTATACAAGCAGAAACCTACATTCTATCCATACAGATATTTAATCTAACATCACATTAGATCTACACCTTTCTGGAGTGATTGTCTTGCGATGTCCTAAGAATCTCCGGTGGCCTTCAACAGCTCTGGCCATATTACCCGAATGTGAAGGA
Organism: Bocquillonia castaneifolia; assembly: GCA_948193215.1. NCBI lineage: Eukaryota > Viridiplantae > Streptophyta > Magnoliopsida > Malpighiales > Euphorbiaceae > Bocquillonia > Bocquillonia castaneifolia. Next base: position 5,095 of record CANYLF011422886.1, on the reverse strand, counting down.
ATGAATACATCACTTTCTATAGAAATAATGTAATCAAGTGCTGCCATCTGAGAAGCATGCTTAGTAAATGCCTTTAACTCCTCTGATTTTGCTAATGTTTCCTGGAATTAGTCCAACAGCCACTTCAACACTATTGGAATTTTTGAGGGCATCACCATTTGACAATAGTATTATGCTACAAATTAGTTACCAACCTTGAAAACTGTATTTGGGAAGCGAGCTGTGAGCTCCGAAAGGTGAGATTGACCACCATAAATCTCCCCTGCTGCAATGTAAATTATTGTTGATGGAGAATATCCAAGAGCTTGAAGAAATATTCCCACCTCCTTCGGTGTTAAGGGACAAAGTCCTCCCTCTCTTTGTTCTGTTGAGTTTATCTTCTTAACCTTCCAATGGTTTGTATTCTCCCTAAATTAAAAAAGAAAAAATAGATGGACGAAAAAATAAAAAAATATATCGTCAATAACACTTGCAACACATGTATGCATACATGCACATGCATATAGATACACAGAAGGAAATGCCCATATATATATTCTCACCTCATTAGTCGCAGCTCCTCAGATTCTGCCTCTGTCAAACCATAGTCACAGCCAGTAAAAGAGAGCATGTCCTTCTCATATCTTAGATGAAGAGCAATGTATTTTCCACCACATAATCTCAGCCGCTCCACCAACTTCTGTGGTGTCACCGTCATCGATTCTCAGAACCTAATTTAACAGAAATCCCCATAGGAGACCTCAATGCAATGATAGTGGTGATAATTGATAAACCCAGGATCATGCACATTGTGATGAATTTTATACAGAATCATTTGTGAGTTTTGCACAACCAAATTATGAAACTTGAAGAATATATCCTGACGTTAATCAGATATACTAGCACACAGTTTAAAAAATAATTCAATATTGATAACATAGGTTTTATTCTGAAAAAATAATTTCTAAGAAGATCAAGTACCAACAAAAAGGACATGTTTTCCAGACCTTTCCCAGGCTCTCAATCGGGGGAGAGAAGCGAAGAGCATGATATAGAGCACGACATCTTAACCTTTGGATATCAAGAGGCAGATCATTGTTTGCAAGGCGAGAATCAGATTTTGGAACATGAATTACCTACAGAGATCAATTGACCATCAGTTATCACCTATTTCAGAATAAACAGAAAAGGGCTGCAGGAACTGATGAAAAGTATATTAAGTAAATGCAGTTATCCTTCGAAAAATATGAACATTGGTGATCAATGGAGTGTAATCCATGAACAAAGCAGGATCAGTATCTTGCAAACAGTAAATTCACCACACACAAGGTGCTTATTGCTATCCTTGGCTCAAAATTAAGATCTTCCATAGATTATAAACTCAACAGAATAGGGATCCGCTTCTATAACCCTAGACAAAAGTTTAAGTTCTCTGTAAATTTTTTCCATGGAACAGAAAACTGACGTTCTTCCAAAGTAAAAATTTCTGGTGCCTAATGTTGAAAAAGCTAACAGATATTTTCTACTATTTTCCTTCACTGCACTCCATAATTTTTCTGTTGCAGCCTACCCGGTTTTACAAAAAAGGACATGCACATACTCTTGCTGTACACCATTGTAAACACCACCCCTTTGGCATCATCACTTCTGACATTTAAAATGGATTGCTGAGCAAGCAAATAAAGTCCAAGAGAACTATGAAGACAATGCATGGGCCTAGGTCGCAGCGCACACAAACAATGAATTTTATGAGACATGAAACATATGCATGCAATCCAAGAAAAAATTTAAACTGACAGACGATATGGCTAGATATTATAGATGGAGATAACCAACATTGAAATTGAGATCACATAGCAACCAAATCACCTAAAAAAAATACTTCACCCATATGAATGCATTCCAACTTTTTTGTTATCAATATTGTTTTTTGATCCAATGGTGTTCAAATTTCTGAGATGCTAGAAAGATAAAATCCCATGATAAACAATTATGATATAGGATGATGAAAACCTTGAACTCAAAGGAATAAGTTCATCAGCTTGAAAAAGAAATACAAATACTATAGACTACTTGAAACTAGGAAAATTTGTTTCCTATACCTTAAATTCTTTCCATAATCGTGACATCTCTTCATAATAACCCACACCAGACCAGGAAGTGAAGTGTTTCCTGGCCCGAGGAAGAGACTCAACTTCTTTGGGTAGTTCCTTAACAATCCTTACATCATATTGTAAGCTTTTGATGAAATGAAGCTCATCAAATATATCTGAAAATGCACTGCATATGACACAGAGACAAACAATGGGAGCTCAAGGATTATGAATATGTAAGGAGAAACGACAATGTAACCAGAAATAGAATTCAAATAATCCAAAAGGTATAGAACATGATGAAGGAATGCTCAAGAACACCTTGAATCTTGCCAGAATGAGCGCCTATCCAGTTGGGGAATGACTAATGTTGCATTCATGATGTGTGCAACAGCCACCATGTCTGAAATCTGCAGCATAGTAACACTATTAAGTTTGCAGTTTTGCAAGACACAATTACGTAGTAAATTGGTTTGCAATCCAGTAGAAATGCACAATTCACATCTTGTAATCATCATAGCAGTGGTAGATAACATTACCTCTCAGATTTAGTTAGAAGATAATCTTTCATGCATTATCTAAGGCATTCTAAGAAACATGGGACAGGTCATGGCTTTCATGCATCACATTCAGCACTTCTGACAAGTAATATATTCATTGAACTCCGCTTTAAAGTATTTTCCATTAAGAAAATCAGCATTTAATAACATGGAGGCCAAGAAATTTCACAAGATATACTTTCTGACAGATAATTAAGGAAAAGTTTCAGTCGTTCAAAAGTATGGCTGAAATTCTTGTAATGACTCCATCCACAACACAAAAAAGTTTTACACAATAGTAAATTAACATAATGTAAAGAATACACTGAAAAAGAGAAGCAAAAGACAGCAGATTGTTATGTTGTGGTTAACCTTCTGATTATAGCCTCAATAAATTAATAAAAATAGAATGTCAGTAATATCAGATTACACAGAAATGAGAAAATTAAGAGCAGATGCATAGAAATATAAGAAAGCGACACATCAGAAATGGGTGCATTCATAGAGATGTGAAGCACCTGTTGAAACTAAGTTGATGGGTGATGGTGATGATTTACAACTGTTGAACCTAGATGATGTGTAATGTTACAAACGATTGAGCTTATCAAGTTTAAAATGACAAAATGAAGGGAAATGTTTATTGCAAAAGGATGAATTGAGGCTACGAGGTGAAAAATGATTCCATACTCCATAGCACCAAGCACAATAAGCCTAAAGAGGATAAAATGGAGAAAAAAATGGGACTAAAAATTAATTTAGTTGGCCTTATCAATGAACACGAGATCACACAGTAATGATAGCATAAACACGCAAAATGCAGGGGAGAAAGGAAAATGAAGTAACAAAAGTGTGGTTAACTTACACCAGTCCGCATTTGATTTAGTCCTCCATTGCTTCTCACAGTTATGTAGCGGTCCCATCCTTGAGCAGCTGACAGTTCAAAGTGGAATTAGGTTATAATTTTGTATAAATGTATGCAGAGTGTATGCGTCTATAATCTATTTAAGTATGCAAACTTGCATTTGTGTGTGCCAATACTTTGTGAGAGACGAAGCAATCCCTTGACGTAGAATATGCCTGATGACATGCTCACACCACACACACACATGCATGCACATACACACAAATATATATAACTACAAACAAAGAAAAGGCATTAATACAAGAGGATTGAAAAGGACCGGCTGTTGACCAAATGAAAATACGTGTTATAGATGGTATATCAAAATTAACCTTTATATTGGACTGTAGGATTGACACAAGGACGTAAACCATAATTGAGAGGAATATCCTGCAGTTGTTCATCAGGCATCTGCAAAATTAGAAGCAGAGCAGCCATCTATATCAACATCTGAGTAAATTTTGAAAAAAGATAGATCATAGAATATTTATTGAAGGGCAAAGATGAAAACTTCAATTGCATATTTGCATTTGAGAAAAAGGAAATATGAAGCTTGAAAAATGGTTGGACGAGACACCAAACAACAAACGCTCTTCATCATGATAGACAACTAGGATCACTAAATTTGATATTAACATAAACAGATGTAGTTCAATAGCACACTAAGCATTGTCCAAAAGGGTTGATTATGTATATCTCTTCCTCTCTCAATTCTGAGTCAAAAAATATTTAAAATACAATAAAGGAATACCCTCCTAACTTTATGGTTTGGCATTCTTTAGTGTATGGCAATATCAAACACTCAACCCTAGACTACAACAATCACATACTTCAAAAGTTTCATCAGCTAATGTTCAAATTATGTTGAGCCAAGTAGCACACTCTGATTGAAAAGCAATTGGCATTCAATAAAGAAGCTGGGAATTATTTATTAGTTAAGTTCATTCAATTGACACCATTAGCAAGATCAATTTTCAATTACAAAAAAAAAAAACACAAGCAGTAGCACGCATTAAGATTCCTCGCATTAATTACCGAAATGAACTAAATAAATCACTACTTCAAAGAAACTGATCATTCCCAACAATACGAAATCACCAATTAGCAACCCAAAACTAAAATAGCACACGCAAAGTACAAAGACCCAACACAGAAACTGTAACTACAAAGCACAATACGACAATATTCTTACAATTACACAGTTACCCATCATCAAAATCAAGAACCCAAATCATCAAAATAACAAGAAACTGAATATTCCTACTGCATTTAACATTAAAAAAAAAGGAGAGAGAGAAAGAAATAGGTAAATACCTGATGGGAGTGAGATTGATTATGAGACTGAGAAAATGATTGAATTTGAGGAGGAGAATAAGAATGTTGAGAGAAGTGAGGTTTGGGCTCATTTTGCGAAATGTGTGATGTGTTGAAAATAAATATAAAAAGTGAAAAGGCAAAAAGAAGGATTATGTAAAGAGTTATATAAGAAGGAGAAGGTTTTCTTAGAAGAAATCTAGTTGATTGAGAATAGCCTCTGCTGTTTACCATCTCCACCTCTGCTTCTGCTATGTCTTTCCTTTCAT
>CANYLF011422833.1:0-16137 GCA_948193215.1 Bocquillonia castaneifolia | reverse complement strand
TCTAAAAAAACTTTAATCATCTAAATTATAGTAATAAAATTTATTGATATTTTTTTTTTGATGATATAAATCTTGTAGATTAGATAACCATTTAATCATCTAAATTATAGGAAAAAGATATTCTTAGTGATTAAATACTTAAATTATCCTTTACCTCAACAAGAATATTCATCACTAATGTTTTATTAGCAAATAATTTGAAATGGAAATAAAATTCTAAAACAGACAACGTTTCAATTGATAGCCCATGTTATACATATATGTTTTCGAAATGAAATTTATTTAATTTTTCAATATATTAATTAATCATCTATCTAACTTTTTTTATTTGGAATTTATAAAAACAAGCATTCCTCTAGAGAGGTTTCAAATTGAGTTGTGTCAAGTATACATCTCTGTTTGGAGTCATAAAATAAGGTCCCAATTTGAGTTGTCATGCATCTCTATTTGGAGTCATAAAATTTTGATTTAGGAATGGGATTCCATTTCCCATCATTCTTCACGTAACCAAACATACAAATTGAAACATTATATCAATCATTATATCAAATAGCAAAGTATTGCCTTTCTGAATTAAATAATATAAATACATAATATACAAATTGAAACATACTCGCACAGAATTGCAGGAGGAAATGGGAGCGGAAGGGTGGAAGGGGAGAAGTAGATGAAAGGCAACGTAAGGGCACTGGCTTGCCCCCTATCTATAATTCAATCAGATGTGAGGGAGGAAAGCAATCTCATTGGAGAAATTTTTCAGGGGTGAATGTGATTTGGTCATCTTTCAACCAGCTGAGCTCTTTCTTTTTTTGGAATGAAACAGCTTGAACTTGTCGACACTTTGATCTTTGGGTTGCTGCATGGAGGCAGAAGCTATAAATAAAATGGAATGTGTCTGCCCAATGGATGTGAGTTGCAATGACAAGCGAAATGATCCCATCCCATCACCAGAGCAGAGATTCAATGAAAGTCCACACCTAGACAAGAGGGTCTCGTCATAATTTAGAGTGTGTTCTCCAAGGGCAGCCACCTTCAAACGCATGCTCCAAGACATCTTCCATCCGCTTAGCTAGTAGGATCTGCAAGATTAAAATAAGTTAACCGCCAAATGACACGGCTCACATAATCCTAGTTGAACACCAAAGAAAATGAATTAATGCAGAATGTGCAGGCAAATATCATGTTTGCCATCCAAATATTATGCAGCAAATGCTTTCTTCCTTTCCAGATACTTGTGTGATAATTGGGGGGGAATGGGATATGATCCAAGAATCTTTATACAAGAAAGTGGCTCTCAATCACAGCTTTGTAAATGCATGCTTCACAAAAAAATTTCAATAATAGCATCCATGTTCTGAGGCCAAATAGATCAAAGTTATTCGGCAATGATCAAACAAGTAGCATAGGAACAACTAAAATCATCACTAAAGCCACCTCAGGTAAAAAAACCTAGGGAATCTATCCCAAGTAAATATTTGATTCTGCAACAAATACAAGGCAATATGATCTTAAGTTTCATATCATAAGCATATAAAAATTGACACATTAACGGATATATGCAGGCAACAGCCAAATATTAAATTTAATCACCTCAAGACTCCCAAGAACAGCTGCTGGTACTTCAACCAAGTCCTTCAAATTTCTCTCCGGCAATATTACTCTTTTAATACCATATCGGTGTGCCGCCAATACCTGCAGGAAAACACCAAACAAACTTATCATTTTTGGTATAAGTGCACGATTTTCTATGGGCACAGATGATATTAAAGAAGCTTAATTTCAGAGACGAAGCAAAAGTGTGGGAAAACACAGAATATGATCACTGTATATGTGTCCTGACATCATCTAACTGGCTAGAAACTAATTGATTAAACAATAGAAGCCATCAATTCAGGCATTCATACAACATAGTAAATTTCTATTTCACTCGTCCCATTTTGCCAAACTGTAATAACATTGTGAAATCTTCGAACACAAGTTAAGGAGTTTTAGAGGTAAGATAAGAAAAGTAGATATTATAAGAAAATTACCTTATCTTTAATTCCACCAACAGGAAGAATGAGGCCTCTCAGAGTCATCTCTCCAGTCATTGCTGTATCTGCTCTTACTCTTTTCTGACTGAATAGTGAAACAAGAGCTGTTACCAGTGTCACACCAGCTGATGGCCCATCCTTGGGTACAGCTCCAGCTGGGAAATGAATATGAATATCTCGGCCCTCAAGTAGATTGATTTCATGAGCGGCTGCTAAATTCAGATCTGTTGCCCTGGCCCGTACCTACAAATGTAAAAGAAGATATTTTTAACTCAACTTTCCAAGAGTAGAAAATGGTATGCATGTCTGAATGACATCCAACTTTGTGGAACATTTTGCGATCAGGCATTTCATATGGTCATACCCTTAAATCTAAAGAAGTTTAGCAATCAACCATCATGGAAAAACACTCGAGCATTCGATAGTCATTTTGTATTCTCTTTATACAAGGAAATTTCCAGTAAACTTCCTTGAGAAATGAAGAAAATAATACAAGTAAACATTAAAGAGAAAATTGTAAAATTACATTTCTCCTTCAAGAAATAGAAAATTACGTGATAAAGACGCAGATAAATTAAATATGAACCAGACTTGTAAAGTTACAACTATAAACCACCTCTAGACAACTACGTGCACTTTTTAGTTGCATGATATAAAGAATAGGGTTACAGAAATGTAAAAGCAACTATAGAACATGATGTAATTTAACCTAGCATTATTAATCTGGAAAAGATATAGATTTACCCATGTCAGTGCTATTTGAGCTGATTCTTTAATGACATCACCAAGTTGACCAGTGAGATGCAAATCACCCTTTCCCACCATTGCTGTAGCCTCCACAAATTGAACTTCTCCACCAAAGGCAGTCCAAACAAGCCCAACAGATATACCAGGACTAGCAACACGCTCTGCAGCTTCTTTATCATCAAACTTAGGAGGCTGCAATTTTTTTACAATCACAATCAATACACTATAAGATACATCGAGAATTTGGACACGACCAAGTGATTGAGAAACCAAAGCCTTTTGTATATAAAGTTTGTTTTAGTTTAAAACAATATGATGCATTAGAATAATCTGACCACATCAACAAACCAGCAGCACAGGCTATAAAACAAATTGCAACTAAAAGTTGTTGGGCTGAATCACAGTATAACATCATACATGTAGGGACAAATTAAGGGGTGGCTCAGCATTGCCCTCTAAATCTACAAACCCCACAAAAAAAAATAATAAATAATAGAAAAAGAATAATCTCTATAATCTATTTGCAGGGTTGATGAAATCAGACAACTAAAGAAAAAGCAAAAAAAAAAAAAAAAAGTTCCACCACAGTACAAGAACTCACACCCTACCGCATGATGTGCAAGTCAAACTCCAAAAAGAGGTAGACACAATTAGACAAAGTAGACGTTCTTGATTTCTAGAGTAGATTGTGATCAATTATTCTCGCTATATTTGATTTTGGAAATAGAAAAAGGGGTTTGTGTGTGTAGCAACTAATTTTAGCACATCAAGAAATTTAAAAGAAGGAAGCAGATATATCTGGGATTGGATCCCCTCCTCTTCTAAGTTACTGACACAGAGAAAACAGTTGAAAAAATGCAGTATGCCATAATTAAGAATTTTCACTTCATCTGTACGGACAAACAGTTATTTTAAGTTCACTCCTGACTCAGCCAACCAAGTGCTTTAATACAGAACAATTCTTGACAAGTTCCAACCACGCAAGCTTAATCCAACCAAATGTGAAATTTTTTAACAGAAAATAATAATTCCACAAATGACTAGTAGTATAAACAAAGCATCAAGACAAATTTGGATAGTGCACATGAAGACTAAAGAACCAAACAAGTATACAGTAGAACCTCTCTAAATTAATATGATCCGTGGAACAAAAAGATACTAAATAATAGAGGTTATTAAATTATAGAACATTCATTTAAAATAATCATATAATTTATTATATATTTTTATGTACTTTGTATAATTAACATGAAGAAAAGAAGACATTTTTTATCAATAAAGGAAATTTTTTGTATATTTTACTAAATATTTCATTTCTTATAAATTATAAAATATTTTCTAAATATATAGATGTCAAGATATAAATAACTATTAAAAAAAATACCCCATGTACATGAGGTTTATATAGGATAATGATTCTATAAATTAATATTTACATGAAGGTATATAATATTTTTTTATTAAATAATAGATAGTAGAATTATTAAATTATACACATTCCAAGGAGTCGGTGAATTAACTTTTCATTAAATAATAGAGGTTATTAATTTATAGAGAATTAATTTAGGGAGGTTCAACTGTACTGCAGAAAAAATGGAAAAGCAGATGAGCATAATTATTACCCCCAGTACTTTCTCCAGCATATCTTCATCCACAATCAAAGGCCAGACAACCCTGAATGTGTTTGATAATTCATGATTATTATCATTCATCGGAATGATTTCCATTTCCACTTCACCTCCATCAGCAAGTCTGTTCTCTAACAACGGTGAGGCCAACCTGTGCATATCTTTGCTCAATGGGACAGCTTGCTCATTCTCTGCAAGTCTTACAGCTGCAGCACGAGCCAATGCAGCTAAGCTCCTCTCCAGGTTCCGGACACCAGCCTCCCTAGTGTACCTCTGGATGACAAGTTTAACCATAGCCTAACACATTGGAAAGAAACTGATATAAATTTTAGTGCAACATAAAACTATAAGAGAACATGCGAGAGATTATCCACACTGAATTCTCCACCAAGTACCATTTTTTCTTTCTAATTTTTTTGATGAATGATATCACAAAAAAAGGGGAAGTGAGTGACAAAGATGTTTAAATAAATAAGAATTGAAACTTGAAAGATGCATCTTCATTACGGAAGAATCATGAAAACCAGATTGTCAAATACAAGTCAGAAATGTGCAAGTTATAGTCAACAAGACTATCAGAATGACTTGAGGTTTAGCACTCAAATTGAAGGTGAAACTGGAAATTATTGCTTGGAATTATTCTAAACCATTTTCAGGGAATGAAAGCCAGAATTGGAAAAAGTGTTTGAACTGGACGAATTTTGGGGAAAAATTACCAAAATCGAGTGTGTCCAGCTCTTGTTGTAGAGAGTTCAATTGGAATTTGTAACAAAACAAAAAAAACACTGATTATATGGTTCACCAACACAGCACAAAAACAAACCATCATTTTCACTACTAAAACTTGCACACACACACACATAATCCACATATTTGGAGACCATTGAAAGTAGTGATCAGTCACTTTCAAGAAGAAATATTCATGAGAATGATATAACAGAGAGTATACTTCAGCCTACTGGCCTAGCAAGTAGATATTTAACACCCCAGCATAAAAGGTAAACATGCCTTGTCATGAAATGTTGAAAAAAGAGAAAGACAATGAATGACATAGTTAATGATAGAATCTTTTATGTTATTAATTTACCACCTCTGGAATTTGAAGGAATTCAGAGCTCAACCCATGCTGATTCAATACCCCTGGAATCAAATGCCGCATGGCTATCCTAAGCTTTTCTTCAGGTGTGTATCCAGGGAGCTCAATGACTTCCATCCTGTCTAATAATGGAGGAGGAATTGGCTGCGCCCTATTTGCAGTTGCCACAAAAATCACCTTAGAGAGGTCAAATGGGACATTTAAATAGCTATAGACCTTTAATTAAGGAATAACTACCGGCAGTCAGTGCATACATGAGACTTTTTAAGATGGTCATATTTTATTGAATAAGCACAGCATTTGCATAATCAACACTGAAACTTTGCAGACAAACACTTGCTAAAGTCAGTATCAATTGAAACTTAGATGTATGTTTGCAGTAAGAACATCTAAATCATCTAAATGAGTCACAACCTTCCCAAAATTAAATAGCTTCTGTACATTTCCCAAGTCCCTAACATCCAAAGGAGCAATCCAACTAAATATTATGTCCCGAGGATCAATTGATAGAACTTTAAATTTGATTTTGAAGTGCTACTGGATTAGAGAAATTCATATCTACCCTTGTAAATCTAAACACGAACAGTATATGAGTTATTAATAACTGAATAAACACATGCCTAGTTTACTTTAACCAGTCTTTTCTCTAATAATATCGGGAAGAGAAGAAGGATACTGATCATTAAATGTCTTATTCTGTTCAGGGTCAAGAACCTCTAGCAGAGCTGAAGCTGGATCTCCACGCACATCAGAACCGGTCTTGTCAATCTCATCTAGTAGCATGACTGGATTGCAAACACCTACCCTCTAAAATCCAAATAAATAAGATCATGAGTCTACTGTCAGTGACCCCGAATAAACATGCACATACAAACAACAAAAATTTTGGTCAGAAACATCATCATATGATATAAATAATCATCATAAGCATAAACTATCAGTGAAATCTTCTTATGTCCTGAAGGAGATTGCCCACCAGACAGCATCAACAAAAATAAGCACACAAGGAAAGAAAAAGACCATGGTGTGTGTAGCATAATTCTACTACCCTCATGGGCGCATATATGTCCATGAAAAGGCAAAAGACTGAAAAATAAAATTGCAACTCTTTGACAGCGTCGAATAAACTTTTTTCTACCTTTAAACCATCAATGAGACGGCCTGGCATGCTTCCAATATACGTTCTCCTGTGCCCTCGAATATCTGCCTCATCCTTAACACCACCAAGGGATATACGAATGAATTTTCTGCCCAGGGCACCAGCAATAGAAGATGCAAGAGATGTTTTCCCAACTCCTGGAGGCCCAACAAAGCACAAGACAGGACCTCTTGCATCCGGTTTAAGCTGCAGTGCAAATAATTTAGTTCAAAGAAAGAATTAGTTGAAGCTCAAAAAAAGAAAATCATGCAAGCCAACAACTACTAGAAAAGGGGTAAACCTTGCGAACAGCCAGGTATTCAATGATTCGTTGCTTGACTTTGACTAGGCCATAATGGTCATTGTCAAGACGTTCTTTTGCAGCTTTTAGGTCCAAATCCTGTTCCTCACTTGCCTTTTGCCAGGGAAGATCAGCAAGAAGCTCCAAGTAAACACGTGAACTATTATATCCAGGTTGCTGAGGTTGCATTTTTTTAAGCCTCCTGAAATAGAAGAAATGATATATGTTAGAAATCAACAGAACTGCCTCAACAGAAATCTAGAATAAGGCCCCTATCGTTTGGCATAAAATAACTTTCTAAACCCTTTCGAGGAAAGTTTGCTGTTGCTCTCTTACAACACCAAAAGTGATGTGTCCGTTCATTTAAACCTCCCGAAAAGATAGTAGCTTATATCAATATTCAGTCTATGTAAATCCACAGCTAGATAAGATTACTTTTATTGCTATACCTAACAACATCTGTCAATGATAGTTTTGTCATCTTCTGTCCCTATCATCTAAAAAGACGTACCTTAGCTCCCTCTGGGCATGCTTCCAAATATTTGAAGGCATTCCTGCACTTTGCATCTTTCTTTCCAATGCAGTAACATCATCTTCATCATCATCATTGTCTCCAAGCTCCTCTTTTATAGCTCTCATCTAAAACACATTACAAATGGTTTAGCCCCATAACCAAATAAGGTAATCAAGCTTTAAAAAGAACAAAAAATTTAAACAAATAGTGATTTAATTAACCCTATGCAATGTACGTCATGTGCTTGACTGTAAACTAATGTCCATTTCACCCAAAAATAAGGATGAACATAGGTTTCAGCCTTTCACATCTCATGACAAAAGTGCACCTGATAAACATCAGTTCCAATACCCAAAAGATAACCTTCAGTTGTGAAGCCATGACCCTCATCAAACATAATCTTAAATTTATGCAAAACCATTAATATTTCTGCAAGCCATTTAATGCAGTAATGACCGAAATACCAGATAATTATGGGGAGGAAAAGCAGAAGCTAAGGCTTACGGAGAGGGGCCAGTTTCAAATTTCAACTAAAGTAATAAACCATCCTTCATTGAAATGGTAATATCACATTTTTTATTTCATCATATTATACAACAGATATTTGGGTGGGGTGGGTGCGGACAGAAATTAAGGTTCAACAAGAGGGGACAGTTTCAACTTTCAACTAAGATTCTAGCATTTAAATTCTTAAATCTGAGACCAGGACAATTTAAGCATTTCAAACCAACCTCAGAACTGATTTTCTCCTTGTAGTGTGTCCCTCCTCCTAAGTTTTTTTTATTTTTTTTAATTTAACAAATTTGGCTTCACATTTTAACATTCTAACAGCCAGTTACGATTTAACAGCCAGTTATGATTTATCATAGGGCTTGAATGAAACAATTAAGCATCATGTAAAAAATTATACCTTTATAATCTAATAAGATCCGTTCATAAATTTGACTTTTAAACTTGTATGCTTGAAAAAAAGCATTTCGTAAACAGCTCAATTCAAAGCTCTCAAGGAGAAATTAATGAGGATAAAAGGAAAGGGAAACATGTCAAGATGTCTGAATTGGATTAGATTATTGTAGAGGCAACCAACCCTTTGAGAAAATCATGCCAAATTTCACCCCCCGCCTCAACTGATCTAGACAGCTTGAGAATGTTGAAATGCTGTAAACAACCAATAAATGATACTTCCAACAAATACAACCAGACTACATTCAAACCTGCTGGCGCAGAAGAAACTCTTTCTGTGATTTTGATAATTGCCCCTCAACCTTCTGTGAAATCTTTTCTGCTACACGTATTGACTGGCACAGGTAAGAATTTCATAATCAGTAAAAACCATAGGAAGCACATACATAACTATAGAAGTAAAAGCCCACGATGTTAATTATCGTTAAATAAACAAATCACCTGTAAGTGCCGGTCAACTAGCTCTGTAGCTTTGGAAAGCCTCGTTTTTAGATCAATTGAATCTAACATAGATAGCTGCTCTTCAAAACTCATCTCAAAGCTAGCAACAAAAATATCTGCCAGCTTGTGAACAGGAACAGTTTCCAAAAGCACTTTTGTCCTTCCACCAGTTTTTTGCTTCTACAGACATCAATAAAACGAACCATTACCATTGACATAGTAAAAAGAGAATTCAGCAAATATGTTACAATCCAAACATTTTTTGAGTAATAAAGCAAAAAAACTCATAAGTAACCTTCAACCCATTCACCAATCAATTGATTATTGATGGTGAATAATAAATAGAAAAAATAGCACCCGGCATATAAAAATTCGACATTCTACCACTGCATGCAAATCAATATCTCAAGCTTTAACGGAAGAATTACCTGTTCAAGAACTGAAATAAGTTCCATGGCCGTTGCTTTGAATTGTCGAGATAGTGATACAAAATCAGGATCTTGCTCTATTTGATCCATATCTAGTTAAGATTAAAAATAAGGAAATCAGCCCTTGTGAGTTCTCCGTTTCAAAAAAAGAAAGAGGAAGAAAAACTAACCAGCCTTGGTCATCTCAAGAGAAGAAATACGAGCAGTGTAATACATCCCTCTTTTACTAAGCTCCTGGACACTGAATCTGCATAAACCTTCAAGAACAACTATATAAGTCACTCTCCCACTGGGTTTCTCCACACCTCTCGATAGATGCAAAGCACGAGCTGCCACTCCCCTGACAAAATATTAAGTAAACACAAATACGATAGTCATTAATCAATCACAAAAGCTTTCTGTAAAAAAATAAAAATCACATAAAATAATTCAACTAAAACTGCAAGAAACCAATTCATAATTTCCAAAAAAATGAAACTGAAATAAAAAAAATTAATAAATGAAAATTGAAACCTGTTATGCCAACGAATAAATTCCTGTTGATTTTTTGCATCAGCTTTGAGATTATTACTACTGTTAGTATTATTGTTAATACTATTAGTGTTAGTATCAGAATCATTTGCACCACCTAATTATCAAAAACAAACATCGAATTAACACAAATATTTTTTTTGAAAAAAAATAACTTCAATAAAAAGAAAAAGAAAAGAAAAGAAAGACTAATAGAACGAAACCTTGATGCGGTGGTGATGGTGATGGTGATGATGATGATGATAAAACAGGAGGTGAACCAACGGACGAGGAAGAAGTTTCATCAAGAGCAGAATCACGAACAGGTAAAATACCAATTAAACCTTTCTCTTCTCTTTGCCATAGCTCTTGCTCCACCAATTTCACACTATCAAATATCAAACATTGTTAATTTCATAATTAGTCAAGTCAAACAATCACAACCAAAAACGCCACCGTTTAATCAACCAGCTAACGCATAACAATAATAACAGACCTAGCAGGAGACGTGCAGCGAATTCGAATAATGGCTCCAGGTAGTAAAACCTTGTTTCTAAACGGAAGAATCGCCAGCCGGCCTGGTAGCTCCACCGATTCCGCCATTTCTTATAAACTCACAGCCGCAGGAGGAGGAGGAGTTGTGTTTTGTGTTATTTTGTATATAAGAAGAAAGGTCAGAGGTTCAATCAAGAGTAATGAAGGGAAGTAAAAATAGCATTCATGTGGATGTGGTGGTGGTGACTATTCGGTTTTGATTTGATTTTGATTTGTTTCCTTTTATATTATTTTGTTCACGTCTTTCTTCCCTTTTTTTTAATTATAAAAAAAAAAATTCTTTCTGGCAAATACGACGACGGCTTTTATGTGTTTGTGTTTCGATATTAATGGTAAACTTTTTCAGGAAAATATAGCATTATTAGCCTCTTTTTTGTCTCGCACAAAATAATTTATTTCGGAAAACATTTTTCAGAAATAAGTTATTTTTTATTATTCAGTGATAACAGTTGAAAAATATATTTTAATATTGATCGTATATTAAAACTATGGATATATTTTAGTAAAAAAGTAATAAAATATTTATAAGATTCAAATTTTATATTTCAATTATTTTGAAAAAAAAAATATTTGAAAAATAATAAGAAAATAAATTTCCCAACGACCGTCCGTCATCAACGACCGGTGATCGGTGCTGACCGATAATGATTGAAAGTCATCATAGGTGATTAAAATATTAAATACTATATATTTATATGATTTTTAAAATTATTTTATTATTTTTGAAGTTTAGAAAAATAACTTCCTCTTTTTAAAAAATGAAGTCATTTTCTGAAAAAAAAAATGACTTGTTTTCCCTTTAACCAAAAAAATATTTACTGTTCACCAATTTTTTTAAGTACATCAAACGTTGAAAATCTGAAAAATATTTTTCAACAAACGAGATATACTTTTATTTTGTATCTTTAGGAAACATATAAGAAAGAGGTCAATGGAATATAGGAAGAAGTTAGCAAATATAAATATTAGTGTTCATTGGTGTGTGTGTGTATAGTTTGGAATTTGGGATTCCAACCCACAACTCTTATCAATATGTTTTAACCAATCATTAGATTAAATTTAGGAAGATAAAAGTATAAATAAAATTGTAATGAAGTTGAAGATGTTTAAATATACTAATGGTAGGTCTTTCTAGCATAGTCCCATGGTGGAAATATGATAATTGATTTGAGAGACTTACGTTGAAATTCCCCTTCCTCGGTTATAAAGAAAACATACAAATGGTAGAATTTTAATAAAGTTTGTGATGACTGCAGATAATAGAATAAATATTGAATGGTTTAAGTATGAACACAACTTAATGTTAAGATATTCTAATGTATACTAATAAAATTGATTGCTGATTTTCATTGTAAGTGGAATTTCAATAAAATCATATCAATTTTAATCATGATTTTATTGTAGAGAAAATACAAAATTAATTAAGAATGAAGTCATATTACTATTTATCCAATTTTAATTAAAATTTTAAATATATTTTAACTTTATAATAACTTTCAATTTTGCAATTGTAATTATTTTTTAATATATTCAAATATGTTCAAATGCCGACATGACAAGCCACCTTAAATAAATGTCAATACATACGAATTTTATCTCATTTCTATAGTGTTGCATACAAAATATAATACTCGATGGTACAATTGTGCATCATCTTGAGACAACTCAAATATATTATCAAGCTGAAACCTTTTAATTTTTTTTCAAAGGTAATTGTCTCCATGTTTCAAATCCTTTGAATCCAAGTTAATTCATTATAATGGAACCGGATAAAAAATTAAAATATATTTAAAATTTTAATTTATGATTGGAATGAACAAACTATCATGTTGAACGCTACTTAAAGAGAAATCAACTTGTCATGGAAAAAATATTTTTCCAAAGATTGTGAGATTGTTCAATCTTGTTTGGTAACCTATCTTCTAGAATATTAAGTTTCCACGATAACTAATTAATGTTTTCTTCCCATATCAAAAATAAATTAATGTTTTCTTAGATCGTGTGTGTGTGTGTATATATATATATATATATATATATATATATATATATATATATACTAGTTGTTTTCTTCATATGCACTGTACGTGGTACTCATTACTGATATAATTATATTCTCAAATTATTTTTTTTTACTTTTTAAACTAAACCATGTTACTTGATTACCAATAAATTTATGATACAAAGATAAAAATTTATAAACTTTTTAAATTTTAAGTCTTTCATCTTCTATTCATGCATTTTAATTTTATGTCTTAAATCTTCAATCCATATTTTAATAGCTTGAATAATGAAAAATTTTGTAAAATTACTTTAATCATTTTTTTAGAGAGAAGAACAGTTATAAATTTTCAGTTTTGGTTTTGTTAAATTTATATATCTCAATATCTAATTACAACTTTCCACAAGACCTAAAAGGATTAACACTTGTTTCAATTAATTACAAGTAACTAATCCTTTATAATTTAGATTTTGACCAAGACTGAACGTCACATAACTTTTGATTTCTAACTAACTTTTTAGGTATTTACAGTCTTCAAATGACCACGACTTCTTCATAACAATTATAGATATAGATTTTATCTTGAATTTAGGCTTTTAAATCACTCAATTCCAAATCTTTTAACTCAGGTTATAGCTCGTCGAATGTGTTACACTTTCAAACTGCCAATTTAACATTTCAAGCTGCGAATTTCACATTAAAAATTTGAATTTCCTATGACAATTCAATATAAACACAAATTTAATTTAAATAAACTAATTAATCACTAATTCTACTCTGATCATAATCTAAATTTATTACTAAATAGACTTAAATAAATAGTTAATGGCTATAGTAAAAAGAACACTCAAACTAATAAAAAACATACACACACACACACACACACACCTTTTAAATATTAGGTTTTCAATTATCAATTCATTCTTCAATAGCTTGAATGATGGAAAAATTTATTAAATTAGTTTCAATATTTTGATCTATTTATCTCTATCAAAATATAACTATAGTTTCTCATAAGTCCTAGAAAGATTATAAGTTGTACTAATTAATTTCAAATAGTTAATTATTTTAAAATTTTGATTTCAACCAAGATTACACATAGCTTCTGATTTGTAACTCAATTTTCAGGTTTTTACAATCTTCAAATAGCTACAACTTATTCATGAAAATTGTAGATATCGATTTTATCTTGAATTTAGGCTTTTAATCACTCAATTCTGAGTCTTTTAGGTTAAGTTATGGCATGTCAAATGTGTTACACTTTCAAGCTGTTGATTTAATATTTTCAGGCTGCGAATTTCAAATTAAAATTAAATTTTCTATGAAAATTCAATATAAACATGAATTTAATTTAAATAAACTAATTAATAATTAATTCTACTATAATCATAATTTAAATTTATTACTAAATAGGCTATAAATAATTAGTTGATGGCTATAAAAAAAGAACACACAAACTATTAAAAAAAACAAATAATTCACGGTTAAAAAAATAATTTATATACTTTTTTAAGTTTAGGTTTTCAATCTTTGATCGATATTTTAATAGCTTGAATGATGGAGAAATTTATGAAATTAGATTCATTGTTTTTCATGAATGAAAGAAAAAAAACCCAACTAATCTTGAATTAATCATTGAAGCCCTTGGGTTTCTTGTATATCATGGAATTCTTCCAGGCTTTCTTATTTATGTTTCGAGAGAAAAGATAAATTTTTTTTTTAGACTTGGTTCCATCTATTTATAACTCTTAAACCCTAACTAAGGCTACGCATAAATTCTAGAATGATTAGAGCTTGTTTCAATTAATTTGAAATAATAAATTCTTATAAAATTAGGATTTTTTTTATGAGACTGCATAAAGTGTCTGACTTGCGACTCAATTTTGGGTTTCCGACAGTCTTTGAATGGCCACGACTTCTCATAAAAGTTGTAGATCTCGATTTTCTCTTGAATTTAGGTTTTTGAATCATCCAATTTTGAGTTTTTAGCCCAAGTTATGGCCTTTCAAAGTTGCAGCACTGTCAAACTGAGAATTTTATGTTAAAAATTCGAATTTCCTAAGAAAACACAAACTTTTAATATAAATCTAAAATTAATTCGTATAATAAAGTGAAATTTCACTAAATATATAATTTTTATTATTAATAAATATCTTTTAATCCTAATAATATATATTTATAATTTTAATTATACTAATTTATAATTTTATGATTAAATTTAAGTAAATCCACATATTATATGGATTTATTTATATTTTTCAATTATTATGTTTTAATGCATGGTTGAAATTTTAATTATATTAATATATAATTTATAATTAATGAATATTTTAAATCCTAATAATTGACTAAGGATTTTATTTTTTATTAATAAATGTATCCTAATTCTAATTGATTAAAGAATTCCATATTTGTTATTAATTAATTAAAATAATTAGCAAATAACTATTTTAACCTTCATTAAAACCTTTTAATAATTTAATTAGGGAAGGGTAAAGGAGTCAATTTGCCTGTTCTCCCCTTCCCACATTTATATATGTCATAGATTTTCAATTATTATATTTTAATGTATGGTTGAAATTTTAATTATATTAATGTATAATTTATAATTAATGAATATTTTAAATCTTAATAATTGACTAAGGATTTTTTTTTTATTAATAAATGTATCATAATTCTAATTGATTAAGAAATTTCATATTTGTTATTAATTAATTAAAATAATTAGTAAATAACTATTTTAATCTTCATTAAAATATTTCAACAATCTAATTTATTAATAAATATATCCTAATTCTAATTGATTAAGAAATTTCACATTTATTATTAATTAATTAAAATAATTAATAAATAACTATTTTAACCTTCATTAAAATCTTTTACCAATCTAATTAGGAAAATATAAGGGGATTAATTTATCTGTTTTTCTTCCAACTTTTATACATGATATAGATATAGATTTAGATGATAGATGATAGATGATGTATCTCACCAAAAGCCCATAAAAGCCCAACGAGATAGCTCAACATAAGATAGCATTTTCTTTCGTTTTCTCACCGACCAAACAGCCAAACCATTTCTCTCTCTCGCCGATGGATTCTTTAGTTTGGAAAGTCCTTCTGGACAATCTTGAAGACCTATTGTCATCTTTATAAGAGTATCACACTAAATTTACGGAATTCAAATTTAATCGTAATTCGGTGTAGATCTTTATCTTTATCATCTTCACGAGAAGACCTATCAGGTCTTCTCGTGAAGATGATAAAGATAAAGATCTACACCGAATTACGATTAAATTTGAATTCCGTAAATTTAGTGTGGGATACTCCTATAAAGATGACAAGATTTACACAGAATTAACCATTACTCTACCGGTAAATGATTATCGAACAAGTGAAGAAGCGGTTATTCAAATCAGAAGGAGAAAACTTATACGTCGATTCCACCGGTTAATTGCGTCTCGGACCAAAAAACTAACATTCAATTATAAATTGGAAAATCCCACCATTCTGGTGGTCGATAGATCCCCGCCAAATGGTAATTATTTTATTTTTAACTAATTCATTTGATTTTTAAAATATTAATTCAATTGCATTTTTACTTTTTTTTTGCGTTTAGGGTTATTTGTCAATTGAATTTTTACTTTTTTTTTATTTGTGTTTAGGGTTAATTGTCAATCAACAATACAGTGTTCGTCGCCTGGCTAACCTGGATCTACCTGTAATTAATCCACGTACTGTAATACATTTAGATTCTCATATTCTCATCACACACATCACCACCT
>CANYLF011422648.1:0-16503 GCA_948193215.1 Bocquillonia castaneifolia | reverse complement strand
ACTAGTAGATGCGATGTCCTTGAACTATTCTGCTGTTTGTGTAAACGATGATATACCTCACACAAATACATCCCTTACACGGTTTTGGCTCTTATAAGTATGTTCATATAGCCGTGAACATCTCCTGGTTCTGTAAGAGTTTCAGAGAACTAAGCCCCAATAGTCTCCTTCGAAGTGGTCCTACTTCACTCTCACATAGGTGATTTCATAATGCTCTTCTCACCCAAGCACACATTTATCATTAAAAGCATAGCTTAACCTTTTCCAACGTTCTAGTCACTGTTTACATTATAGGAATGGACTAGGGTTTGGACCCCTACAGTGACAACACAAGGTCTACGTAAGTAGGTTGTCCCATGGAACCTAGCTATTGGGATCTCCAATAAACTAGGTTGGGTTTTCCTTCACAGAGAGCCTTAATTTCTAGGTTGTCCCATTCCTTTCAATATTTTATCAACTTGATCTTGATTCAACCCTTTGGTTAGCGGATCCGCAATGTTATCTTTCGATTTTATAAAATCAATAAAGATAACTCCAGTTGAGATCAGTTGTCTAACGGTATTATGTTGACGACGCATGTGTCTCGACTTACCATTATACATCACATTTTATGCTCTACCAATCATAGCCTGGTTATCATAATATTAGCATATTGCGGGCACATGCTTTGGCCATTCAGGAATATTCTTCAAGAAATTTCATAGCCATTCAGTTTCTTCTCCAGCTTTATTCAGAACTACAAACTCAGATTTCATAGTGGATCTGGTTATAATCATTTGCCTTGAGGATTTTCATGACACATCTCCTCCTCCCAAGGTGAAAACATATTCACTCGTGCCTTTGGTATCTTGTATATCAGATATCCAACTAGCATCTGAGAATCCTTCTATCACAGCAGGATCTCTTGAGTAGTACAATCCATAATCCCGAATATACCGCAGATACCTCAGTACTTTCACAATTGCTTTCTAGTGGCTCTCCCTAGGATTACTTATGAATTTGTTTAAATAGCTCACAGTGAAAGTAATATCAGGCCTTGTACAACTCATGAGATACAATAGACTGCCTATAACCCTTGTGTATTTCACTTGGTCAACACTTTCACCTTTATTTTTAGACAGATATTGGCTCGTATCCATTGGAGTTCTGGCTACACCGAAATCATCCTTGCTAAATTTTCTAAGAATCTTGTCCACATAGTGTGACTGAGTTAATATGAGACCGTCAGGTGACCTTTTGATTTGGATGCCCAAAATCACATCTGCTAGTCCCATATCTTTCATGTCAAATCTTGAGTTTAACATATTTTGGTAAGCTTTACCATCTCATCATTACTGCCAACAATAAGTATGTCATCAATATATAAACACAGGATTACATATCCATCAACGGTAGTTTTGACATATACACATTTGTCACACTCATTAATTTTAAAACCATTTATCATCATGACATTGTCAAACTTCTCGTGCCATTATTTTGGTGCTTGCTTAAGTCCATACAAAAACTTCACCAATTTACAAACTTTCCTTTCTTGACATGGAGCTACATGACCCTCAAGTTGTTCCATGTAGATTTCCTCATCAAGATCTCCATTCAGAAAAGATGTCTTAAAATCCATTTGATGTACTTCTAGATTCCGCAAAGCAGCAATTGCAAGTATCATCCTTATGGAAGTTATTCTTGACACGGGAGAATAAGTATCAAAGTAATCAAGACCTTCCATTTGTCTTTAACTTTTTATAACCAGTTTGGCCTTGTACTTGTCAATTGTTCCATCTTTTTTTCATTTTTCGTTTGAAAATCCATTTGGAACTTAATGGCTTAATTCCAGGAGGAAGTTCCACTAATTCCCATGTATGATTTTGCATAATGGAATCGATTTCACTTTTTATAGCCTCTTTCGATAAAGAACTCTCAGATGAGCTTAAAGCTTCTCTATATGTTTAAGGTTCAGTCTCTAGTATATAGGTAAGAAAATATGGTCCAAAGGATTTTTCCACCCTTGCTCTTTTGCTCCTTCTAGGCTCTGCCTCATTTTTAACCTCTTGTTGAACATTTTGACTATTATCGTCAATAGTCTCTAAAGTTCATTTTGATGAACTTGATCCAACTTTATTGGATTTGCAAGGGAATATATTCTCAAAGAATAAGTATATTCTCAACGAATGAGGCAATCTTGGATTCCAATATCGTATTCTTGTGAATGTCAGGATTTTTAGATTCATACATAAGAAATCGATATGCATTGCTATGGTGTTCATAGCCAATAAAAATACAGTCCACCATTTTTGGACCTATTTTCATTTGCTTTGGTAAATGAGCCATTATAATACCTCTCCTTTTTAAACCCTTTTATACGTATACTTAGTGTATACATTTTAAAAATATTTACTTAATCATCAAATAAACTTTTATATATGAATATTATAATAACAAAAACACTTTTTTCTAATATCGCCAGAGTCTAGCCACATGGAGCTCTACCAAATCTAGCCTTCCCTTCCTTTTTGATTTTCTTGCAATATTGGATTATTGAGGAAAATAATGAGTTTGATGCTTAGTGAGAAAAATAAGCATAAATATAACTATAGTTTGAGGATAATCTGTTAGAAGTAATTAATAATACAGCAACATAATTCAAGTAAATGAACAGAATACTTAAATGTACAAAGGAAAAGAAAAACAGTATTGAAAATAAAATTAATACCAATGGCAACAGAAGTAAAGAACAATGCTCTATAATTATAGAAGGTTGTTAGAACAGAAAATTGAGTAGAAGCAGAAAAGGTTGAGGCCTGCACGGGATAGTGTCCTTAAAACAAATTCGTCCTCCCTTATTTGTGCTGAATGGAACCGTGAACATCTGTCTCCCAATATACAACAACCGAAGCCACTGAACAGAAGCACAAACTGGCAAGAGCTCAAACCAGACCGCGAGCAGAATTATCACCAGGAAAGAAGAGCTACTGAACAAAAGCACAAACTGGCAAGAGCTCGAACTAGACTGCGAGCAGAATTATCACTAGGAAAGAAGAAGGAAATTTTTCTGGAAGAGGAAAAAAATTTCTCTGATGGAGGGGAAGGCAGAGCGAAAATAGAATGCGTCGA
Source organism: Bocquillonia castaneifolia (assembly GCA_948193215.1). Lineage (NCBI taxonomy): Eukaryota > Viridiplantae > Streptophyta > Magnoliopsida > Malpighiales > Euphorbiaceae > Bocquillonia > Bocquillonia castaneifolia. The sequence goes on along the minus strand of CANYLF011422648.1, from coordinate 13,392 downwards.
CAAAGAGAGGAGAGGTGGAAAATATAATTACAGAATTCTCAAAAGAATTTTATCGGTTTGGTGATTTAGCACATTCTGTCGGTGGCAGGACACCTATTTGTGAAGCCACCCTTATTCTGTCGTTGGATGTGGGCTAAAATTCGACTGGCTCATCACAAGCCCAACCGATCTGAACATTCGCATCACCCACGTTGTGCGGGTGCGCCCCTAACCCGAATTTGGTTGATTTGCACCCCCCCTGCGCACGCAAGAGAGAGTCTTTTGGCTACACATTTTACTTAACCAATAAATGATCCATGCTTATAAACACCTTCAAGTCCTCACTCACAAATGATGTGGGACAATTTCAAGTTTCAATATTTTTCTCAACAACATTTCCAAGTTGCTTACTTTGAGCATCAATTTCTCATTCACCAATTATTTATTTTAAGCATATAATATACCATTTTAAAGGCCTCAGGGAGTAGAATATAAATCCAAAATTTGTTATTCAAATTTTCAATTTATCAATAAATTATTATGCCTTAAAATCACACAATTTCATTATTTTCCATCATAATCCTTTCTTGATGTTTTCTAAATAATAAAAAAATATTAATAAGATGTAATGATACTCTCTTGGCTTACCTTTTATTATCAATGTCCAAATTTCCGTACTGAAGAATTTATACTGGGACTAGTTGATATTGCAATTATTAGATAATGGTTCAGCAAGGAAATATTTATGTCTGTAGTGAAATGAAGGTGGGCTTTCATTTTCATTAGTTCTCTTGATTCTTTTATTATTCTAATTCCCAATTCATATGAATTGTAGAGGACCGGAAATTATGAGGGTAGTTTTCAAGCTTGCCAAGTTGATTGGAAAAAAAGAATGTTGTCAACAACTTGTTCACCACCACTACCACTCACTAATACAAATATTGGCCTACTTGTATTGAATGGAGCATAAATTTGAACCTTTCAAATGGACTTGGCCTAATTGAAACTTGTATAGTAGATCACCCTAATCACAAAATATTTGCTTGGTCATTGATCAAGGAATGGATTCTATCTCTCTTAGCAAAAGTAAAGAACATGACTACACGTGAACTATTAGATAAAGCCATGATCTAAGCAGGTAAAACCCACCTTGAGGTTTATATATATGTATTATGAATGTATATATGTATTTTTTCTACATTGGATGTTTATAATTTTATTTATTAATCATCAAATATTTTTTTTATTTTTATTGACATTAACTCGTTTTATAACTAAAAGTCAATACCAATAAAAAATAAAAATATATAAACTCGATCTTAACAAATTATTGTATAAGAATCTGATGTCAAAAAATAAAAGTATAAGGATCCAATAATGGCTTTTACTAGTCATATACAGATATGATTTGAATGAAAATTAAGTATGCTGTTTGAAATAAATATTATGTAAAGATATGTTAAATTATAACCAACTAGTTGATCTTTAAAATAATAAAAGCTAAGTATTACATTCCAAGAGAATGATGCATTATCGTTATAATAAAATGATATAAATTTTTCATAATTTGTTTAAAAAAATTTGATACACATGTTTTATCTCTAAATATATATTTATAGAAATTTCTTTTAGTTATTTTTATAATTTTCTAATAAAGATGAAAAAAGACTACAATAAAAATATAAAGTAAAGTTTATGAAATTACATGAATCATTTAAATCGTGTTATATAAAATAAAAAATAATATTTAGTTTTAAAATATTGATTTAATATTTTATCATTACAAAAGGTATTATATAGTTTTTATACTTTTATTTTTTTTCCTACATTGAATTCTTACATGATAATTAAGATTTTAACTTAAATGGTAGGTATCCAAGTTAGACTTAGATTTTATTAATTAATTAAATCTTTATTTGATATAGTCAATAAATAATACGCTTGGAAAAGGATTCTTAATTAAGGAAACATATTTCTAGCTTTAGAACAAGTACGAGGTGTTTATATATATATATATATATATATATATATATATATAGGTGTTGCTTATTAGGGGTAACTCAGGCTTCGTCTAGACTAATCCTCTGTTCCGGTGCCGACGCCCAATAGAAGTTTGGGTATTTGCCACACATCCAGACCATACAAGTCGAGTACCTTCCAAGAATGGGATTCGAACTCACGACGTGAGCCTACTACCCATCAAGCGATCGAGTGATTTACCACTCGTACCAACTCTTGGATGTTGTCTATATATATAAAAAGACAACGTAGAGACATTAAAATTGTGCGTTAAGTCATGAAGTAAGATATAAGAGCAACTTGGGATCTGCAAGTTTGAGTACTAGCTTGGGTATTTCTAGGTGTGGGTAAACATTCAAAAGACTTCAAGAAACACCTTTTGGGTGCTTCTTTTTTTTTTTTTTCTTTCTAGGGATATTCTAGAGGGTGAACGTTTAAGGATATTCTAAAGGTGAGAGTTTATTTTTCTAGTCTACATGAGAGGGTTTATACAATAAACTGTGGGTTTGGATTTGATCAAGGGAATTTCAATTTATTCGCATCATGACTTTGTTTTCATATAGTGAAAAATTGGTATCTCTATGTGAACGTAGACAATTAATTGTTGAACCATATTAATTCTTGTGTTTTATAATAAATTGTGGATTTGAGTTTGCGTGTTTCCTTTTCCAACAATTAAGTCCTTCTATAATGCTAGCGAAGGTTGGTATATATGGTAAAGTCCAACTGATTTCAAGGAGAGGTCTCGAGTTCGAGCTTCACATTCGCTGAGAAAGAGCAAGCACCTGGGATACCACTGAGGAATAACTATATAAAAAATGTACTTCTATAATTGATAGCAGTTACAAAAAGGATTAAGTGTCAATGTATAAAGGTTTAATTTTAACAAATTAAAATAAAATACAAGAACTAAATATAAAAAGAAAAATACATAACTTAAAATGAGTTTTGCCATCCAAGCATATGAACAAAAGCATCCTAATCTGATATTCACCACTAGGCCCATTAAATTATTCCTTTATCACAAATTAATCCATGAGTCAGGACAATCAAAATTATTAGTTATTGGGGGGGCTTTGAAACTCTGGGCATATTGGACGTGGCTTTTGTTTAAACTTAAAAACTGTATACGCATAGAATAAGGTGTTCTTGGTAATTTAGCAGCAAAAAGTGCTGAAAAAAAAAACCCTACTAAATCCTGAACTCTAGTATATAAAAGCTCCTCCTAATAAACTGAGAACAGCTAAAACCTAAAGGCTCATCAGTTATCACTGTTGCTTCTTTTCAATCTTTATTTTTATCTCTCTCTTTGCTATAATCTTTTTTATCTTCTTTTATTTGATTTACTTGTTTTGTGTTTGGTTTCCGTTCCATAAATTGGATTTTTTTCATGGTCATGTTGCTTAGAGATGTTTTTTTATGAAACCCTTAGATAAGATTTGTTTACTAATGTTGTGTGTGTGTGTGTGTGTTTTTTTTTTTTATGGCTATGGCTGCTTAGAGATGCCTCTTTATAAAACCCTTAAATGTTTTTGTTTATGGGTTTTATTAACAAATAACTTTGTATAATCAGAGGCTAAGATTTTAATGCAGCTTGTTGAGTCACTTCGCCTTCGTAATCCACGGGCTCAGTGAATAAGTTTCTGCAACATCTTTTAACTATTTTTTTTTTCTTTTTTCAAAAGTTTGTTATATATATCATATAATTAAATATGGGAGAATGGGATCCAATGATGGCATGAAATCTTTGAGACCTGATTTTTATTTAATTTGATGACAATCACAAGCATAACTTCTGAGGATTCCATTAATATTATTAATTGAGATGTTTTGGTTTTATTTTTATTTTCTTTTTGTTTAAATAATTTGTGTAATATTTGCATGAAATAGGAATTTTGCATAGATGATGAATATGCACTGGGCTCTGAGCTAGTTGTTGACAGCAGCTTAGCTTATTTGATGCACATTTGCAGCCTAGAAAGCTATTGTCTGATCAAAATTTCTTCTTACAAAACAGGATTTTCAATCACCAAATAAATATTATGCTCACAACATATTCTCTGAATAACGGTATATCTTGTGCTGGGGCAAGGAGAATGTGATTAAGCTAGCTATTTTCAGGCTGTGAACTCGAGGTGAATTTGATGAACCTGACGAGTGATCCATTTGAGCAAAGTGATCAAAAATAATACAATAACATATCAGGTTTCACTTGGGAAAAAAAAAAATCGAAGTCTAGCAATCAGAATCTATAAACAAAAGGAATGGACAAGTAATAGAACTGAGTAAAACAGCAGACATCAAAAGAAAAGGATGATAAAAATATGCCAAATTATTAATTAACCTTAACTGGTGATAAATCATAAAATTGCCCGTTACTTGTAGATTCAGCAGGTGTAAAGTAATCAAAAACCAACGGATAAGGACCTTATAAGGTTAATAATAATTAGTAATCCACTCAAAGCGAAGGAAAGAAATAAGATCGAAAATTAGGATTCTAGCAAATGCTCTGTTCAATGTTATTGCACTAAAGGATACAGAAGAAAGTCAAAATTTTGTGTTTTAACATTACATCTTCCCTATAAGCATTTTTTTTCCCTCCACCCCATCCAAATGAATATCTATGCCTTGAAATTGATTAGAATCATCAGCGGACAGGATTGGAAAAGAAAATTACAACAAAATATACAATAAACCCAGCAAGCAGAATTCCCCCGTAGACGTAAGTTTGTGATGAGTGCACAGGATATTTGTACTCAATTCCACAGCATCTCATTTTCTCTCTTTCGTTTGCCAAAACATGCTCCACATACCTGCATTTCACATAATTATATTATCAGTTCACCTTATCAAATGCATTTCACACTTCTGAACAGAACAATTAGAAGAAAACTCACTGCTGCGTGAATATAGAACTCTGAAGAATTTCCGAACTATTCAGATGTGCATCTTGTAACCGGTGATCATATAACAAAGAAGACAGGTCTACAAGCTGCTCCTCAAGGCCCTGTCAGTTAAATGAACAAAAAACCATGTTCTATGATTATCCAGATGTTTCAACTCCTCAAGCAGTTGACTAGTCAAGAGTAACTTACATCAAGATATTTCTCCAATCTGTCTACTAATTCATGTGGAAAAGGTTCAGGCAGGTGGGTCGTTTTCCTATAGAACTTTTCTAACCACAGTTCTGTGGTCGTCTTGTTCTTCTTGCCTTTTACAGGTTCACCCAGAGGGGTTTTCAGATATTCTGAGGCAAAAGATTGGACAGCCTGCCAAATAGAAGCATTCCTTGAGCATTGAACTATGACCTCTGATAATGAGTTGAAACTTGAAACCAACTTACCTCTGATGTATCACGAATTCTATGAAGTGCAGAATCCACACGTGCGTATATTGTGTTCCTCTGCCAACAAAATTATGAATTCAGAGACAAGTCACATAACAGAATCTAATTAACTAAAAACAAAAATAAATACCACAAATGCATAAATAGTATAACTTTCACTATCATGCATGGTGAACAAAGACTTCCAGCAGAATAATTCATATCTTCCAGTGGCAATGAGTCGTATTTTCAAATGTCAGGACTTCACGATAAAATTATCCTTACCAAGGCAACATCCTGTAGCAATTTACTGACTTTAGGAGTATTAGAGAAAGGTCCAAATGGATGACAACCAGCTGCCCAAAGCCAATCTACTACTGGTCTTTCATGTACATTGGATGCTTTCTCATACGGTGCACTGATCCCCCCAACTGCAGAAGCAAGCCCTGCCAATATATGTCGCTGTGCTTGTGATGGAAAGGCATGTCTTCTCTCCGTTTCTGAAACATAGCTGTCCCAACAAGCAATTGAGGTGGGAAAAAAGGCATTGAGCAACATCAAAATGATGCATGCAAAATGTTTAATGAAATTATGTCCATTTCTTTATTGGAACCCATCCATCTAATAAAAAAACTTAAGGAAATTAAACTGTGCAATAAGGGTAAAGCTGCAGCTCTTTCTTCAAGAGCCGACTGATAAGTTTTTAGCTAAAACATTTGCATCTCCAATTGCATTGGGATTAAAGCTCAATTGAGTTGAATTGAGATGCCTATGATGATATCCTCCCTTTTGTTACATATATAGTATCCTACCTTATAGCATGGGATAATAAGCATGCATGCGGAGAATTTACATCAGAAAATAGTTGAACTAGTGTTAATTACTTCAATAAAAGTGTAGAATTGACCATAAAAATGGCCAAGACCAAAAAGTTCCAACCATCACAATGAAAGTGAACTTGCAGAAATTGATGCTCAAGTGAATAGGATATTAATGTTTCTGCTATCAGTGATATAAATGCTCATTATTCAATTTATTAATGTCCTCAAATTTTTGTAGAAGAATATAAAAGATGGAGAAACTTTTCCTAATTGTTTGATCAATGGAATTTATATGCAATGAGGGAAAGCATTGTGAAAATTAGCAATACAATGCTTACAAAGGCCTTATGGTAGAAATACATGCTGAAGAAAACTACACATACGAAGGTAATATGTCCCAATTTAGGTGACAATTACATAACAAATGGTTTTCAGTGTAAAGAGAAGACCAACTTCACAGCTAAGTAGCTAAGTAGAAAACAATGTCACTCACCTCAGAGGTATCTTTTCATGTTGATGCTCAAGTACAATGACAACATCATTACTTGTCCAAACAAGGCTTTCATCCTCCATCATAAGGTGGGGGTCGACATCGGCCAGTGATAGAACAAATCTGCAGTAGATGACCGAACCTCTTAAAGACGAATAAGAAAATAGGTGGCATATCAATAGTTTATGATGACCTTTTCAACTATTTTTAATTAACCTTGAGACAAGGATTAAAGGATAGAAGATGAAATTATCAGCCAAAGAATCACCAGAATCAAATCTTAGCATCAATGCACTTGGCTGTGGTTAGAAAAAAAATCATGATTCGGATGTTTAGTCAAAGCAGTTGCATAGACATGCAAAATATAATTAATAATGGTCAATAAAAAAAAAAAGAAAAAATGGTATAGCTAAGTGTGCTGCTAATTTTAGTTGGAAGGGAAATTGTACTGTCTTGATGTTCAAAAACCATATGCTGCAACTTGTACAATAATTGCAGGGCCAGGTGCATTCTCACATTGGAATGACTCTTGTTCCATAAGTACGGTACAGGTCCCCTTGCTTTTTTTGTTCTTTCTTTTTCTTCTTCTTCTCTTTGTCATGTCTTGAATCATAACTAGCCCATAGAGGTTTATGCTTGAGAATGGAGTCTTCTGAACCTTCTGGTTCATCCATCCAGTTCTGTAGGTGCATAAAATTCATTTTCACAAAGTGCACAAAAACGAAGGAAATACTATTTGACCATACACAAAATATGTTCCCAGAGGCAATAATTGACAGCAGTCCAGTTAAGAAAACTCCAGTCCTTAGAACATACCTGTCGGAGAAAAAATTTACTTGAAAGAGATGGATCAGCCAACTCGACCAAACCGGCAGCTAGAATATCAGCAGACCGTTCCATCTCCTGTGATGATTAATCCAAGAATAGAGAATTAGAAGAAATAGGATAAAGCGCACAAATGTCATGCAAGCTTTAACACTTCAACCTAAATACATTTTCAGTCTACCCGTCAAGAAATTAACTAAAAAAAGAAGAAAAAAGGAAATGCAAGTCAGGCGGCACTTTGCCCAAACACTCTTGGAAGTAGGGGCGGAACTAGAATATTCCGTATTGGGGGGGGAGGGCAAAAAAAATTTTGAAGCAAATTTTCTATAGTGTGAAATGGTTGGGGGAAAATTACTTGCTTCTTAGGGGGCCAATACCTATATACATATGTAATATATATACATGGACGGATTAAAACTTCTACATCAGGGGTAACTATAGATTTAAACCAAATATTTTCAATGTCGGGGGCCAAATATTTATTTTTTGGGGGGACCAGCACATAAACACACATATAATATAAGAAAAAAAAATTTTTTGGGGGGTGGTGGCCCCGGCACTACACAATGTAGTTCCACCCCTGCTTGGAACTGAACAGAATTGAGACCGTGCACAGGCAGTTAGAAGTCATCACTATAGAGAGAGAATAAATTAGCTCCTTTTCCAATCAAGACTGCTCGCTGCACTTTTTATGAGCATGGCTGGAACTGGCAGTGTTTCCTGAAGACCAGTGCTTGCTGTGATGTATTAACTGTCCCTTATTGATAGCACACTTATCCTATGATTTACTAAATATCTACCATTATGTTTTCTTTAATAGATAAATGCACCATAATACAAGGGTTTCAAGTAAGCATTAAAAGCATGTAAAAGAAAACCAAACCCCACTTCTTTAAGTATAGCGCCATCAAGATATGTCTTGGTGTGGACATGGAAACGCCCATCTTTTTTAGTTTCTTGTAAAGAATGCCCTCGCATTGCTTTTGAAACAGCAATTGCCAACTTCTCATGTCGGTGCAATGCATGTGAACCACCTACTATTACGACTTCTTGCCCATCATGAACCATCTTCTTCACCTGAAGAGGATAAAAGAACAGACAAAATAACTTTGTAAGATGTTTTTGATGAGGTATCAAAGTGACTATTGATCATTGTTCATTCATTTATTAATTTCAGCTGATCATAATGTAATCAGTGTTGTTCAGCTCAAAGTGAAAGGACAGAGAAAGGATCCAAAATCATTTCTCATGGTCAACTAACTGTGTAGCAAACATATCATTCTAAAACATAGAGAAAAGAAATTTTGATATAAAACAGTTCACCTCTGATTCTATTTCCCCGATGTTTATGCTGTAATTGTGGCCTTTATCCATAATACTATATCTATTATGGTTTTGAAGCACAATTATTGGCACCAGCAACCTTGTTGCCAAATCAACAGTCTCAAACCTAAACCAATGGAGCATATAAGGAAAATCAGAAGGCACACATTCAAAATCTAGGAACAAACTATACAAGTGAGATCCACACTTTGCAGTTGAAATTCGAAACTAAAAAGGACTTCACAAAAGTACCTAACATCTGGAGCTATAACATGCTCAACTGTTGTCGCCACCAAAGCAGCAAGTTGCCCGCTAAAAATATCAGGAGATGCATGATCACTAATTGCACCAACACCTTTTGGATACATTATGTTTCGTATCCGTGGCAATGTTCTAGAACTGACACTTCCCTCTTCAGTTTCAATCTTTCCATATGTGCAAGGGCCTGCTGACAGGTCGATCACAACAAATCTGAAAGTTAAAAGGAAAATGTTACATCCTAGAAGAGAAAGATAGATAGAGATAATGTTCTCAAACACCAAGCTATTAATTCCAGTATTCCACAGAAATGACATGCAAAGTACAATATAAGCTTCCAATTCAAAAGGGAGAAAAAAATTGTCATAAACATTTTCCAACTCCTGCACAATTATCTTGGCCTCAATACCAAGATAGCTTTCTCCAAGTAATTAACAGTGTCGCATAACTTAGAAATTCCTGACTTGAACAAAATTTTTCTAAATTTTGGTAACACAAACTCTTTGTCAACAGTTTTAAGCTGACTATTGCAGATGTTTGCATTGATCATCATCAGGAATTGAAGGATGAGAGTAAATGGATATGTTTACAAGTACAACAAAACAAACTAATACTATTACAATACTGGACACTAAAACTGTCACCCATAATAGGAGGTGGCAATAATGATTCACTGAGTAAACAACTTCCCAAAATTGCACATTTGATTTTGTGATTGCAAAGAATTTCACTATTCAGTAAGCAATTAAACAGCAGGAAACTCCAAGCATAAGGTAAAAAACTAAAAGCTAAAAACCATTTCAAACCATAACTTTATAGTGCAACTGCAAGTAAAAAAACTATGAACATGTCAAATCATATTCACACCTGTCTGAGCTGAGCCAAGCTTGAGTAGCTCCTCCTCCATTATATCGATACCGATAAATATAGCCTCCCTCTTGTTTATTCATGTCATCATCAGTCAATGGTCTGATTTCCTCAGACATCAACCTATCAAGATTAATTTCCTTATTTCTAGGATCCATTCTCACCTGCAAAACATAAAACAGACAAAAGAATTAGTAATCTCTATTCTTTCTCCAAACACCATGACCATGCCCACAAGCTGAGGACTTACTAAACAATTGCAAACCCATACCTTATCAAAATTAACAATAAAGATGGCATTAGGAACAGGTCTATCATTCTCCCTGGCACCAAAAGTATTCTCTATGTCAAATATGTATGAATAAAACCTCTGAAAAACCGGCTCCACGACCGTTGCCTCCACCTCAAACAAAGGCACTTCCCTTCCAAAATCACTCTATAAAAAAAAACATAAAACAAAATAAATCCATAAATACAATTCACTTAATGTATATGTGTATATATATAAAAGGCACAATCACACTCACCTCTCTCGCAGTACCAGCCGGAACCATAGCCTCCTTCAAGGCCTTCTCGAGGGCAATCAATTCCGGCTGCCCAGCCTATCACGGCAAATATATATACATAGAAATGAAATAGAAACATATAATGTGAATTTCTTTTTCTTTTTTTTTTTTTTGAAAAAAAAAGGAAAGAAAATAAAGTAAATGCGCAAGTAACTTACAGGAAAAGCATTATAAACAACATGATGCTCAATATCAAGAGGCTGACCAGTCTCTAAACAATTAGGTCTATGATTAGGAAAGCTTGACCTTATAAAATCCTCTAATTTATGTGCATCTAAACTGTATCTATATCCTCCATCTCCGTTGAATCCTATTAACACTACGTTCACTTCTAAAGGCACCTGAAACGGAACCTGTAATACACAAATAGATTCAAAAATCATCATCATAATCATTTTAGCTTGTTAATTATTAAATAAGATAAAAAAAAAGAGCTGTTTATTACTTCGGCACGTGTGTGGAGCATGCGACGGACGTCTGATCGGACGCTATCTCTGACATCATGAAAAGCGCCGTGGTGCCACTGAGGATGACCTGGATCTCTCCTGAACGCTTCTTTTGGTGCCGACTCACATTGAATCACGAGTTGACTCAGTAGCAGAAGTAATAACGCCGTCGAAATGATGCCAGTAACCGTTACTCCTAATTTTGATTTAGCAGACATAGCCGTATATTAATTAATTAGTTATGATTAAGCAGAGAAATGCTAACTATTATTCATTACAGTGATTTCGATCAATCTGTCAATGCAATAATAGTGTGATTGATTTCTCTGCTAGGTCACAGCAACTCCATTGGACTGTTTACCATGGTTTTCTGGTTTGCTAATTTACACTTCCTGAATTGCCCCAAATATTTTTAATAATTTACGACTTATTGCCCGTGCTTGGATTTTTGATTTTAATACGACGTCGTTTCAAAGAATCGGCCCGCCCATTATATAGAACTATGGGTCTTGATTGAATGGGCTGCTTTCAGGCCAATTTTTTAAAATTAAAACGAGGTCCTAAATCCTTGATATGCTTAATTACTGAAAAAAGCTTGTACTTTTATTATTGTTACAAATTTATCTAATACTAGCCTCATGCCCATGCGTTGCATGGGTTATTTTTAATTTTTATAAATCAATAAAAAAATTAATTAAAATATAAAATTAAAATAAGTATATATCATTTATAGTTTATTATTATTTTATTCAAATAATAAAATTTTAAATAAATTTAATTGAATGTTTTATGTTTTATGAAAATGAATTCTACCCTTTTAATAAATGATTTCATTTTGATTTTTTCTTTCTAAAATATCCAATACTGATTCTCATTCAAAAATAAATAATTAAAAAATTTCACATTTTTTAAACACAATGTATGAGTTGAGAATAGCAAAATAAACAAATATCAAATGTAAAGATAATTTAACATGATATTACATTAGTCAAGGAACACACAAAAATCATAAAGAGATTCTAGAGACTGTCATTTCCATATACAGTCATAAGAAATAAGGTTTGTAGAAGGAGATAAAGAGTATTCTTATAAATTTTACCAGATTTCAATACTCGATTATTCTTTCTGTCTCTACTTCATATTTTAATTGACTCATAAAATAAATTAATTAAAAAGATAAAAACTACGAATTTATTGTTGCTAATCAAAATATGAATTATTTTTTATGGTTTTTATTACTCGGGTATCTAGAGCCCCGACTAACACCGGATCAAGTGAGTTCCATTGTGGAAGAACTCTCGAACTCTAGGCTTAAAGCTTGCAAGTCCAGGTGTTTTACCACTTGAATCACGCCTCATGAGTTCAAAACATGAACTATGTCTATACTAAATCAATTATAGTTTACTTTTTAGTCTTATTTTAAAATTTTATTTTATTGTCATTTTACTCTTTCATTAGTTAGATAAATGTTGTAGAGATTATTTAAATAAACACTATTGAGAATGAAAATTCAAATAGTTACAAATTTTAGTTAATTAAGCTAAAAAAATAGTTTTAAGATAAAATTAAAGTACATTAATTTAATGATAATTATTCTTTTTAATTAGGCTAGTCAGTGGGTGTGTACGGTTACACTTTATAGTATAAAGGTCATGAAAAGATTATATGATTTTATAGAGTTAAAAAAATCACATTTAATATCTTTAATTACATTATTTTATATATTATATGAACTAAATAATTATAATAATTTATTTAAATTTTGATAATTAAAAATTTTTTAATTGACTCATGAAAAATAAATAAATTATAAAGTTAATAACTACAATTAATAGTAAACTACAAAAAGGAAAATACTTAAAGAATTTTGACTTGAAAAATATAGTCGGTGCTAATCCAACTTCAAAATAGTATAGAAAGAAATATTATTGTATTCATGGACAAAAGAAATTCTACACTACAAAAAGGAAAATATTTATGGAATTTCGACTTAAAAAAATGTATTTTGTGCCATTCAAACTTTAAAATAATTATAAATAAGGAACATTAGGCATTGGTAAAAGAAATGGATGAGAATGATATAATAAGAGAAAAGTTCTCTAGAATTGAAGCACACCTTCATATATCACAATATTCATTACCTTGCTAATAAAGAAAAAATAAATAACATGTATTTTCATATAAAAACCTACCAAATAGACTTGAAAATGAGCATACATGTATGTAATTAAAAGCTAAAAAAATTACATGAAGATATATAAATGGTGACATGAAGTGAGCTCATATTTATATTGATGCAATGAACAATCTTTATGACATTGCCGTTACTATTTTTTTTTAATGAAAGAGGAGTGAAGGGTATCATCAATTATCAATTATGAATAACAATGAACACCCTACTTTAATGACTTTGGGGTTACATTTTTTTAGTTAATGAAAAGACAAATGAACATCATGATCATCTAACTGACAT